>VZTO01015699.1:7472-40403 GCA_013400615.1 Syrrhaptes paradoxus | reverse complement strand
AAAAAAAAAAAAAAAAAAAAAAAAAAAGAGGAAAAAAGAGGTCACGGATACCTCTCAGTTTCCCCAGTCCAACAGAAGGCTTTGCAAAGGCCAGGGCTTCTTGTTCAGTTTTCTGTCAGTACTGCTGTAGGTGCCAGGACCAGGGAAGGAATTCAACCACAGCAACACTGATAAAGATTATCTGTAAGAACTACACTCCTCAGAAAAAATAGCCCAAAATCCATCAGGCATTAAAAAAAAGACAGAGATGGGGTACACCTAACTGGCTTTATTTTCTGAGAACATCTCAGTTATGTAAGAACCACAGAAGATAAAGAGCACCTTTCCAATTCAAAACAACGTTAATTATTTGTTCAGGCAGCTATTATCAGGATGTGTTACCTTGTATTTCAAACACTGCAAGTGCAGACAAAAGTATAACCACTGGGGCTAAAATGCATGCTGCAAGGAAACTTCAGTTAGCATGTAGGGAAGTTTATGCAGTTGTGATATTTAGTAGTTGCATTTGCCTGGGAAAGGAAGATAGGAACAGTGATCTGCAATTTTAAGTCAACAGCATAATTGGCAAGAGGAAGTCTGAAAAAGGGCATACAAGGTTTATGTTCCATTATTCAAGTGAATAATAATATCAACAGTCTTGGAATAAAGAGCAACTCTTCCAGTGTTATAGAGCAGTTTCTTAATATGAAAGGAGTTTCAGACATGGAATGAGAAGTGAGAATTAACCTTCCAGAAAATTAAGGGTGTATTTATTTATTTATTACTAATAATTTTTGTAGCAGATTAACCAAAACTGAAAAATTAATGACAAAAGTAAAGGGCAGGGAGTCAGCAAGTTCAGTGCATCTGTTACAGTCTCAAGAACAAACATCTTTATTTTTCTTTTTTTTTTAAACCTAATACTTAAAATTTGTTTTTAAACAATTTTAGTTCTTTTCCTTTTTATTGCTTTTCATTTTATAACTTTTTTGTGGACTGAGGGACTGTGTGGATGCACAGTTTTAGGCTCCATTCACAAAGAGAAATACAATAGCATGCAACCACCCTGAAACGGATTCATTGTTCTATGATCTTGCATTCTTAATCGCCTGAGTTCCCTTTAAAGCCAGCTACACAAGGGATCACAGCAGTAAGCAGAGGGAAATGTCCAAGCCTCCTCAAGAGCTCCCTTTTTTTTTTGTCAGAATGTCTTTTCAAGATGTGCAAAGGAAGAGGCATCAGAGATGTGGGGAATAAACCTTTCCTTGAACTTTTTCCTTCTGAATTTTCTTCCTGTCTCCATATGATTGTGAAACACAGGGGTTTTTGCCTTGAATGGCATAAGAATTCCAATTGTTTACAAAGTATATTGACATTAACAAATCATTCAATGAGATCATTATTATTATGAGAAGTACAGTATCAATGACAATTAAGGTTAGAATAAAACAATCTGCAGCAAAAACTTATCTCCTGTTAGAACGTAAGACGCACCTCAGTATGCTGTACTCAGTACATGATTCACCATGTTTTGTAACTCTCTGCCAAAGAATCAGATTTCATCTTTACCGTACTAATTATTTATGCAATACAGCTTCCCCATTTTCCCTCCCAGGGAACGGAACTTCCCAAGGAGAACTCAAAACAAAGGTATTAAGGCACTAAGACCAAGTTCTCAAAAGCAGCTCAGACACTTAAGACACACAAGGCTTGCTTCCATTGAAGTAAGCAGTAAAAAACCTCAGAACTAACTGGAAGGAAAATCAAGGCTTGTACCTTGTCGCATGTGCAGTTCCCTTGGCAGAGGACTTCCCATGGAAAAGAAGAAAAATTCAGTCTTAAATTCTTAAAAGGAATTACTGAACTACAATTACCACTAAAGAAAAATTACCAGATTTAGCAATTTGCCACTAGATGGAGCAATTTAATATTAAAATTTCCATTTATAAAGAAAATCCTCTTGAAGTTTCAGATCTTTCACTAATACACCTTTCCCATTACCAAATTTATTTTTTTTCCTTTTTGTGCTAATGACACTTAGAAATACTGTGTTCTTGCAGATTATGCAAGTAAGAAAAAAGTTGCATCTGAATAAACACAAATGTTTTACCCATGTTACAGCAAAGACTGGAAACTGTGAAGTAAACTGCAACTCTAAATCACTTCAGTTAAACTATTCATTTTACTTATCCACCAATCTACTCCACATAATTTTCAGAAACATTGAGAAATATTAAGCAGTTTATCAGAGTATTATGCTCCCTATTCACCATAGACACCAGAAGAACTTTTTGCCAGCAAACTAGAAGACTTAAGTTTACCCTGAACCTTAGCCTAGCTATTATGTATTTATAATTCTTCTATATTTTCATATCAAAACTGAGAATTAAGAAGATTTTGTACTGGCAAAATTTTGTCTAGATGTTGTGCTTTCTTCTAATAATTGTTACTATTATCAATCATGATTAATAAAAGAACTAACATTAGGCTACTTATGCAACTCTCAAGGTTGTACTTCAGTCCTTCAGAATTCGGTCACGGTTCCAAAGATACTAAGGACACATCATTGATATCTCCCCGTCACCTCCGCCATTATTATGACCACATTCAGCTCAGGTCTAATTAAGCTAAGCTCTCCTACATCAATCAAATAGTCTTTAAGGACATTGGAGTTCAAAACTGGCCTATTGGATGGATCTCAGGATGGAGAAAAAGAAAATAGGACAGGAAGAAGGCAAATATTATTTTAGATTATTACACTTCATTTTCATGCTTAGCTCCATCACTGCACTACTTCCAGGAAGGCCAAGGGGGTGGGAGAAAAGTGTGTGGTATGTGTATGGAACAGACAGAAAGAAGCAAGGGACAAGTCAAGAGGGAAAGAATGAGAGCACACTGAATAAGGCATTCCATTACTTAGAGACATATCTAACACTTGTGCAAAAGCTGCCTCCATTAAAGGTAGCATATCAACATTGCAGCAAGCAAAGAGGTAAACGAATGTAAAGAAAATCCAAGTTCTCACATTTCAAATATCAATCCAGTACACTTCAGCCCTCTCCTCCATTAACTCCGCCTCAGTGTTTGACTCTGGCTGACGGCTCCTTGACAGCACAGGTACAGAAAACAGACCAAGGCTCCAAAACATTTTTCCACACATTCTCCAGTAGCTTCTAGACTCATTTTTCTTACGAAGAAGGAACAAGTTCACTACCTGGTAGGCAGCAAACCAACTTGAAAGTGTCTTGTATTTATATTAGAATATTTCATTACATGATTATAATAAAAGGTTCAAATCTGAGGCCATACTGATAGCATGGAGTTTCAGCAAATGCACTTCAAGATACTTTGAAGCTACTTAAGCCAAATAGATTCAGCTCAGTCCTTTAGACATCCAGTATTTGCTCTTTAACATAAAAACAGGCTAAACCATAACATTGTTTTTACAAGAAAACACATTACACTTTAAAAAAAAAAACCACTGGCATCTATCTATCTAAGCACATTAGGAGAAGCACAAAGATGTAATTGTCTAGTCTCCAGTACAGAAAACTCATCTAAGCCTTTCTATATCATGTGCATTTTTAGGCAACATGGGAATGCCAGCAGATTCATTCACACAAGAGAAAATGCCTGTGAATATCCTGAAGGTGCGTGAAAGTTTGCGTTACAGCTAGTTAAAAAGGCATCCCAAATGGTTGCCCAGGGAGGTTGTGGATGCCCCATCCCTGGAGGTGTTCAAGGCCAGGCTGGATGAGGCTTTGAGCAACCTGGTCTAGTGGAGGGTGACCCTGCCCATAGCAGGGGGGTTGGAACTTGATGATCTTTAAGGTCCTTTCCAACCCAAACCATTCTATGATTCTATGAATTAACTTCCCTGCTTGCCTCTATTATGACCATCCCACTCCAATTGTGGGAGGGGAGAAAGTAGAAGGAAAAAAGAAAGGAAAAACTAAGAAAAAAAAAAGGAAAAAAGAGATACTATTCTTACTTCCTCACTTATGCTTAAACAATAGTATATTAAGTAGAACACACTGTAACAAGCCATCTCTGAACCAGAGGGTTCAAAAGCAGTAGAAAACAAATCAAAGCAACGTGAAGCTGCACTAAATTACACAAGAGCAAGCTTGTTTGCCATAGGAGGAGAGTAAAAGAATTGGGGGTGGGGGAAGACAGGGAGCGAAGAGAAGGAAGAGAGAACGGGAAGCAGTAACATACTTGGTATCAGCACTAACATTTTCTGAATGTCTTTCTCTTGATGTTATTTGATGCAATTGTCATTTTCTCTGAAAGTTCTTAAGCTCTCTTCTCTCCTGGGGATGTTACTCCCAGCAGAACAAGGAGAATACAAGTAGAGCTAGCTATAAACCTGCCTGGTAACTCTCTTGTTTTACGTGATTATTAGATGAAGATAGATCTGCCCTTTTAATTCAGAGACATTGCATACTAAGTACAAGTTAATAACTACTTAGGACTTCAGTCCCTGACAGAGTTACATATGCAGGCTTACTGTCTCTGAGAAGAGATAAAGACATGGAGAGAAAAAGCAGCCATCAAGTTAATCATGACCAAAAATCATTACCATCAAAGACTGAGTGTCTGATGAAGTCTGTTTCAGGATCATTTGGCACAGTTGTTCATAATGTCCACAAACATATTAGAGTTACAGAAAACTTTGATGTATGGACACTACATCACCAGACGTGGCACTGCAGCTGTACATGTTTTCAGACAAAGGACTTAGTTCCTGTTTCTGTCAGTCTTTGCTCTAGATTTCAAAACAGTGAATTAAAATTGGTTGAGGACAACCAAAAATTAATGAGTCACACACATCAACTTCCACAACACAAGGTGACACCAGTCTGTCAGTACCATGATGCAGAGGAGAAAGGACACAACCTTCTGCCTTTCACACACCCTGCTGGGAGCTGCTAGCAAATCCGCAGTCGAGTATTGCTGGCAGCAACCGACTTTGAAAGGCAGGTCAAATCCCACCTTGGAAGCAAGCAACAGAGATATCCCTGCAGCAGCCTTTCAAGCACAGATCTCCTAGTTAGCAAAGATTTCTCTGGGGATGCCTCACTCATCCTTTGCAACACATTTCCCTTTCTTCCAAATACAGACTGGGACTCGTGTTGTGACTCTCAAACTCTTTGTTTTATATTTTCAAAGTCTTTTGTAGGAATTTGATTCTCCTAGAATCATGGTAAGCTGCACACCCTAAAGCTGCATGTGAAAATGTTTCAATTATCTCCAAAGCCCCAATTTTCTTACATCTATTCATAGCAACTGTAGGTCACAGCCACCTACATTTCTTCAGAAAGTCAGTCTTCCTTGCAACAGGATAACATATTTTGAGTCACTCTTGAATGCATCTTGCCTTGTTTTTTTTATGAACTAAGATACTTCAGATCAGCTGCTATTTGAATTAATGCGCCTGCAATTGACAGAAATAAAGCAATGAGACTAAGAACTATCCAAACGTATAGTTACCTTGCTTGTAGTGATCTCCCATCTGCATTCTTAGAAAATAAGGCCTTGATATCACCAGTGCTGCACCAGGTCCTATTCACTTCAGGGATTCAATGAAAGCACAAGAGTCCATCTGTACAGAGCTCATTGCAGAAGCAACACCGAGTATGTTAAGCTTGATCCTATTATCAAGTTTAATTAGACTCACTGGGACTTAACATAGGTGTAAAGATCCATCACGTTGATCCACTTGTAGGATCACAGCCTTAATGTAAAGACATAAAGCATTTTGTTATTACTTCAAATAATCCAGGTTGATCTCCTTTAAAGAAATGAGGTCTGATTTTACAGCTGGTTCTGCACAGGTGGGGAACTTCCCCTCCACAGAGTTCCACTCACATTAACTGGCGTAAAGCAGATTTTCCCTCGAAAGAGAAGGAGAGAAATGAATAACAGGAATGAACCTCTTTTCCCTGGAGCACTCTTTTCTCACTGACTGCAAGCCTTCCCAGGGTCCAGAATTGATAAAACAGATAGTAAGAGAAGGTTTGTTGCACTCCACTCCTCATAGCATCTGCCTACTTGGCTGGGTGATAATGGGCCTACACCTAGCCCTGGGTAACAGTATGTAAACACAGAAGACAAATTTTAACTAGAAGGTGTGCAGCAATTGCTAGCAGGGTTAAGATTACATCACAATAATCCACTCAAAAGTTGTAAGATTTGCTATGTAATTAAAAGAGTAATAAAGGAATAGTTGTAGAATATGCAAAATTTGCAAGCACCACAAGAGCTAAACAAACTTACATATTAATTTTAGTTTTCTGTTTATGACATGCCATCATCTTGTCCTCTTCACTGTCGTAGTACATCAGTAAGAACCTCAAAGAGCTCTCACGCCCTCTCTCAGGAGCCTTTTCTTACATGGAATTCCCTTTAAGAAATCTGAGTGAAAGGCTGGTAATTAACTTCTAAGAAACACTATGGAAGAAGTGAGTTTTCAAGAAAGGAAACAACGTTCTCAAGTTAAACACACTAAAGTTATCCACATCTTTTTTTTTGTCCCATTTGGCATTTTCTTTAATAAACACCAGCAAGTTGCTGGTCTAAAAAGATGATCATGTTAATTTCCTTTTTATCTCAAAATTTAACCGGATCTAGACACATTTGTTTCTAAATCTATTGCAAGACTTACTATTGAAAGCTCTTTAAAGTAAAGCTTTCTGCTATTCCCACAATGATTTGAGAAGCAGAGCAGCAAGATGAAAAGTACTAATCTTCATTAATATAATATTTTTTCAACACCTCCAGGCTGAAGTAAACAAAGGCGGCAAAGACACATACAGTCTCCCATCTCTTTTTTCCTGATAGCTCCAGGATTTCATAAGGTTTTCAGAGGATACAACCTAGAAAGACAACTATTGGAATACAAGAGTAACACTGCTATGTCTAGAAGTCAGGGAGAACAAATGGCAACATTGTTAAAAATTTGTTGTGTTTTTTGTTTTGCTTTGTTTTGTTTTAACAGAGCACTGGAACAGGCTGCCCAGAAAGGTTGTGGAGTCTCCTTCTCTGGAGACATTCAAAGCCCGCCTGGATGAGTTCCTGTGCGGAGGTCCCTTCCAATCCCTAGCATTCTGTGATTCTGTGTGATTCTTTTTTCCTAAGCAAAAGAACTGAAAGAAAATGCTATCCTAAAGTAGACTTGAATTGTGAATTTTAGCCTGGGGGGGAGGAAGAGGATTTCCTTTAACAGATACCAATATTACTTGTAAAATTAACTAATCTTTACCACACCTCATCAAAAAGGTCACTAATTCCTAGAGCTTGTTCTGTGCCTAAGGTGGTGGGCTAGCCTGCTATTGCTCTGCCCCCCACTCATCTACTAACACAGTGCATGTAGGATGGTATCTAATTTCTTCCCTCCCAAGACTTTCATTTGGTCCATACCCAAGTATGTCTCTACACTGTTATCCCTCTAGAATACATCACTAATTTAAGCAGGCAAGACTAACCAGAAGGTTAAATAAAAACTTANAACACTATGGAAGAAGTGAGTTTTCAAGAAAGGAAACAACATTCTCAAGTTAAACACACTAAAGTTATCCACATCTTTTTTTTTGTCCCATTTGGCATTTTCTTTAATAAACACCAGCAAGTTGCTGGTCTAAAAAGATGATCATGTTAATTTCCTTTTTATCTCAAAATTTAACCGGATCTAGACACATTTGTTTCTAAATCTATTGCAAGACTTACTATTGAAAGCTCTTTAAAGTAAAGCTTTCTGCTATTCCCACAATGATTTGAGAAGCAGAGCAGCAAGATGAAAAGTACTAATCTTCATTAATATAATATTTTTTCAACACCTCCAGGCTGAAGTAAACAAAGGCGGCAAAGACACATACAGTCTCCCATCTCTTTTTTCCTGATAGCTCCAGGATTTCATAAGGTTTTCAGAGGATACAACCTAGAAAGACAACTATTGGAATACAAGAGTAACACTGCTATGTCTAGAAGTCAGGGAGAACAAATGGCAACATTGTTAAAAATTTGTTGTGTTTTTTGTTTTGCTTTGTTTTGTTTTAACAGAGCACTGGAACAGGCTGCCCAGAAAGGTTGTGGAGTCTCCTTCTCTGGAGACATTCAAAGCCCGCCTGGATGAGTTCCTGTGCGGAGGTCCCTTCCAATCCCTAGCATTCTGTGATTCTGTGTGATTCTTTTTTCCTAAGCAAAAGAACTGAAAGAAAATGCTATCCTAAAGTAGACTTGAATTGTGAATTTTAGCCTGGGGGGGAGGAAGAGGATTTCCTTTAACAGATACCAATATTACTTGTAAAATTAACTAATCTTTACCACACCTCATCAAAAAGGTCACTAATTCCTAGAGCTTGTTCTGTGCCTAAGGTGGTGGGCTAGCCTGCTATTGCTCTGCCCCCCACTCATCTACTAACACAGTGCATGTAGGATGGTATCTAATTTCTTCCCTCCCAAGACTTTCATTTGGTCCATACCCAAGTATGTCTCTACACTGTTATCCCTCTAGAATACATCACTAATTTAAGCAGGCAAGACTAACCAGAAGGTTAAATAAAAACTTACTTTTTCCTGGTAGAGTCTTGCTGGTAGTAAGTTTAATAATATAATATAATAATAACACCTGTCTGGTGTTCTTCACATGCCCTCATTTCTACGTGCATCACCAAGTGAAGGCAAGCTCTTCCTTGGATGATATATAGGACTAGTTAGACCTGTGATAAAAAATACCCTAGATTTTGCTTACAGCATCCTAGATATTTTTCTGAAGAGTTCTGTACTATGCTCAGGGGTTCACAAGGTATGCTTTGCACCACCTGGAACACTGGAAGTCTCAGCTATTTACTTTTCCAGGTCTCTGGGACAAAGACTTTAATAACACAACCTGAAGAAAATAAATAATTAAAGGCATTAGCCAATGGTACTGACATCCCTTTCATTCAGTTTGTTTGCCTAGCATGTTAATTGAGTGTAGGGAATGAGCTAACAGAATAATGGGTGAAGAAATAGCATTCAGATATTTTAAGGCATGGGCTGAACTCAGAATTCCAAATAATACTAAATTATTGGATTTACATACTTAACTGCCTTCTATTTTGCGACTCATTCGGAATGTTCTCCCTTGCTCAGTAAGTCACTGTCACAGTACTTAAAAGTAGAGCTACAGTTGTCTAGCACTGCCTTGTGTTTTCCAGACTCTGGAGGAAGAATGATTAAGTATTAGATAAGATAATGTTGTTTTTTCAAACCAGTTCCTCTTTTGATTCCTGTACCCACTACACATCTATCAAAGAATCTAGGACATTGTCCTTCCAAGTTGTATAAATAACATTGGGAATACAAAAAACTTATAGGCCCTGCCTTGACAGGGATAACAATATCTTTTAGGCTACACTCAACGGGCAAACTAGGTTAAGCATGAACTAAAGTCAGCTGCCTGTTTTAGACAGAATCTCAAAGCTTCACTTTGTTGACACCCACTCATTTATCTATGAATATTCTGTGTTTCCTTCTGACCACATCTTGTAAAATATACACGCTAGCGCATCGATGACTCCTCTTTTGCAATGGCAGGAGGCTACTAGATGTGCTGCAGTAATGGGCGACATACATGTTGACAAGTATACAAAGAAACTAAGTCAGAGTAATCCAGCCATTTCTGATTACTTCTATATACCCTTAAATATCTGTTCTCAAAACCCATTCAAATGAACTTTAAATACACTTTGTCATCATTTTATCATACTCAAAACAGGAAATTACCGTATAAAGGTCGTTCTTTACCCTCCCCCCTTCCACAATGTGCCCAAAACTGCACCAAACTCCACAAGTACAGCCAATTCATGCCTTTTGCCATGTGACTGCTAAACTAAGACTACTTCATCCAACTGACAGCCAAGCTGTGCTAGCACAAATTTTACTGCATAATGTCAAACTTTGGCTATGGGAAAAATTGAGTCAAGAAGTCTGGTGAAGAATAACTAGGATTCCCACACACAGCCTTTTCACAATTAAACTGTATGAATTATTTCTGAAATTCTCCTTCTTTGTAACTGTCTAAAGTATGACTTATATACTTTGTGGCTCTTGATCCCATAAAGATGTTTACCTGATGCCCAGACTCAGAAAAGTGACCAACATGACCTCCCAAGTTAGCATTCTTCAAGTAGTTTAAAATTGCACAGTAGGTAAATAAATCACCCAAGAACCAAAACTGCATTTGAGGAACTTACATTCCCCACTGCGTATGTATGCCTCAAAACTTTTATCCAAGCACTAAGCCAGTTCCTGACACAATTTAACAGAAATTTCAATTTAGCCTCAGATGTTGTATATTCCTTTGTGATTTCTAAGGTACATTTTCCTCACTGGTTGCTGTCGTGTACCAATACAGCAGTGATTAAAATCTTGCATTAAAACTCTGTTAACCCCAGATTTATGAACTTTTGATATTCTTTGTAAAACAGTGAGTGCTACACAACTGACAGGTAAGGTTTTCCTCCCAGCTTGTAATTGTCTGGCCACACAGAACAGAAATTAAACCATTGGTTTAAAGTGGAATAAGTCTATATGTAGATTTGTGTATGTGCAAGATTATGAACTGTATCAACACAGTTACTTAGGCCTAAGTCAGTGAAAAAGTCTAATTTCTGTAAAGATGTGCATTTCTACTGCAGTAGTACTCATTTTACATTAAATTAACTGTGTGAATATGTCCATGAACTTCTTTTGTACTGCATGATAGACAGTACTTCAGATGGGTTTGTTTGGTGCTCAACAACGAAAGTATAAAAACACTTAAAATGTTTCCTATTTGCTAGGAATAGTAGTGGTAATTTAATGTTTACTTCTCCTATACCCTTTTTCCTACAAAACCCCAAACAAGCAAACAACAAAAAAACTTAACCCAAACAAACAAACAAAAATCTCAAAAATGTAGCCAGCAGCTCTGGAGCAAACAGATTACCATTGGCCTGTGGCCACAGAGATGCACCAGCATAAACATAACAGATGCGTTATCTTGCGTGAAGATGAACCTATCAAAAATGCCTCAGTTTATATGAATGTGACATGAACTACACAGATTTAAAAAAAAAAAAAAGCTTTAATGACTTCCACACAGCGTCTTGCATGAGTTCAGTTAGCCTATGTGACATCCAGTAGGAAGGCGGAATGAGAACGCCCGGGTGTGTATGGACCAGCCTACAGAAAGGACGTGTTTATGGACAGGTGGAAAAAAAACAACCGACGCAGGGAGGAAAATGAGAATAAATGCAAGTGTCACATGCTGGCAAGAGGGAAGAGAAACCATTTTCTCCCAGGCACTCAAACTGCCTTTGAAGCTCGGAAGCTTATCACTCTGCAGACTAACTGACCAGTGCCCCCCCCCCCCTTCCCCCGAGTCACCGCGTCCCTGTGTTCAGCCCCTGAAGCTAACGAGAAAGGCATTCACAGCCCCCACTCACCACAACCTCCCGGGCCACTGCTCCAGGTCCCCAGGGCGGCGGGTGGCTGCCCCCTCTCCGGGCGCATGGGACAAGCACGGCCTCTCCTTCCTGAGCTAGCTGCTCTCGCTAAAAGCGGCCAGAAGCTTTCACCTGCCTCCTAGGCCCCGCGGAGCCGAGCCCCAGCAACCCCCAACGCCAGGGATGTGCCACACGCCCCCCTCCCCCCGCCACCACAGAGAAACGACAGGACTCGCAGGCTGGGGCTTTACAGAAGGGGGACGCACGGCGAGGCGGGAGGAGACCGAGGGGCTGAGGGGACTCAGGGGAAGGGGCTGAGGCACGCGCGGGTGCCCTCCCGCCGAGCCCGCGCTCCGCGCCTCGCGCTGCTCTGCCCGCGGGGGGCAGGGGCGGACTGCCGTCTGCCTCCAGGGAGCCCGCTGTGCTTCCCCACACACAGTCACGTGCTCTGGGAGCCGCAAAGCAGTGACGCTTTTGCGACAGGGTGACAGCCAAATGGTGCGACATCCGCGGCGGCCTCAGGAGGAGCAGCCGCGGCAGCCGAGGGCTGTGAGGGCCGAGCGCCGCGCCTGGGCGGGGGAGCGCACGGCGGCTCGGCGGGGACCGCACCGCACCGCGCCCCAGCGCGACCCCCATGAGAGGAGGGGGAGCGGCGGCAGCCCCTCCCGCGTCGCCCTGCCTGCCTGAGCACGGAGCGCTCCCCCCGCCCCCGATGCGCCCTTAGTCCCGGCCCCGGACCCGCCTCCCTCGCTCCCCTCCCCGCCGGCGGCGGCGGCAGCAGCGTCCAGGTGCGGACTTCAAACCCCAGCGCAATGGCGTCCAACGCGGCCGAGAGGGAGATCCTCTTCACCGAGCTCCAGGTAAGCGGCGCCGGCGTCCCTCCGGGCGCCGCCCCGGCCCCCCTCGCGGGGAGGATGGAGCCGGCGCCGGCCCCGCCGCGCCCCTACACACACACTTCTATAAAAGTTGAAAAAGGAGAAATGTGCAATATGTCAATTCTAATAATCCACATGCTGCTAAGACATTTTTTCTATTNCCCTGCCCCAGCCGCCGCCCCGCCGCCTGGGCAGCGCCCTCCGCCAGCGCGGGGGCTGCCCGCTCCCGCCGGAGCCGCTGCGGTGTCTGGCAGCGCTCGCTCGCCCACCCCGCCGGAGGGGCTCCCGGTGGCCACCCCGCCGCCTGCGTGAGGGTCAGGCAGAGCTCTTCCCCTGGCCCTTGCACTGCTCCGGAGCTGGAGCAGCTTCCTCTGTGTAGGCCGTGAACTCGGAGCCTGTGAAGAGGAGAAAATGGTCCGACCGACGGCATTTTTCACACAGCAAGTGTTCTTGTCACGCCAAAAAAAAAAACAAACCCGCAAACAACCCCTAACTCTCTGAAAGATCCTGAGAACTCAAGGGTTGGTTGTTTCCATCCCTGTAGTTTGACCAGTTTTGGTTGCCTGTGCAACTGTTACTTCTCTGCTTGTCAGCCGCAGGGTGGGATGCAATTCAGGAGCTTCACTTTTGTGCTCTTATCTTTGAGTGTCAGCTCAACTTGCTAACTCTCTGCTTCCCTGTCCAGAAGAAAACNCGGCGCGAAGCGCCCACCCCGCCCCGCGGCCGGGCCGGGGAGGCGGCGGAAGCCTGTGCCCACCCCAGGCCTCTTCCCGCTGCCTTCCCCCGGGAGCGGAGGCGCCGCCGCCCGGTCACGGCCCCACCCCGCTGCCGGCCGCGACCCGCTTTTGTCTGCTCTCGGCTCCCGGCTTTCCCCTGCCGAGCGGCCGCGTCCCTCCGGCAGGGCCTGCCCCGGGCCACGGCCCCCTGCCCCAGCCGCCGCCCCGCCGCCTGGGCAGCGCCCTCCGCCAGCGCGGGGGCTGCCCGCTCCCGCCGGAGCCGCTGCGGTGTCTGGCAGCGCTCGCTCGCCCACCCCGCCGGAGGGGCTCCCGGTGGCCACCCCGCCGCCTGCGTGAGGGTCAGGCAGAGCTCTTCCCCTGGCCCTTGCACTGCTCCGGAGCTGGAGCAGCTTCCTCTGTGTAGGCCGTGAACTCGGAGCCTGTGAAGAGGAGAAAATGGTCCGACCGACGGCATTTTTCACACAGCAAGTGTTCTTGTCACGCCAAAAAAAAAAACAAACCCGCAAACAACCCCTAACTCTCTGAAAGATCCTGAGAACTCAAGGGTTGGTTGTTTCCATCCCTGTAGTTTGACCAGTTTTGGTTGCCTGTGCAACTGTTACTTCTCTGCTTGTCAGCCGCAGGGTGGGATGCAATTCAGGAGCTTCACTTTTGTGCTCTTATCTTTGAGTGTCAGCTCAACTTGCTAACTCTCTGCTTCCCTGTCCAGAAGAAAACTTGGGGTTTTTCTTTTTTTTTTTTTTTTAATATACGCC
This sequence comes from Syrrhaptes paradoxus, assembly GCA_013400615.1. Classification (NCBI taxonomy): domain Eukaryota; kingdom Metazoa; phylum Chordata; class Aves; order Pterocliformes; family Pteroclidae; genus Syrrhaptes; species Syrrhaptes paradoxus. The sequence continues at coordinate 26,586 of VZTO01015699.1, read as the reverse complement.
ACTGAATCTATGCAAGTTGTTATGGTTAACCAGGCAAAGAATGTGTCTCTGAATTTATTAGTTGGACAATTAGCCAAAGTCAGAAGTCCATAAATGGAAAGTATTGCATTTAATGTTCGAATGGAAATTACAAAGGCATGCTTTAAAAAGGAGAAATTTTATTTCCTAAATGCTGCTAAATTCTCCTGTAATTTTAAATGTTAGCGATGTGCTCACTTGAGTAACAAAGGAAAAGAAGGCACAACGGAGATGCAGCAGTCTACTTAATATTGCAGCACATGAGATGGCTGAAGGCTAAGAATCCATCTAAAATGCTGAACTTTAATCAGTGGCTTATAAGTGTCTAGGAAGAATTGCTATGTTAATACAAACTTGATACGATGATATATAAGCTGGTAAACCTGTTTGAAGTGGTGAGCTGTGTGAATAAGTACCTATGGTAGTGTTACAGGTAAGCTAAATAAAAGCAGAATTTCTGTAGAAGTACTGAGAGTGGGGTTTGGATTAATTTAAGCAAAAATGAGTGGGTGTTTTCGTTTGGGGAGACTTTGTTGTTGGGAGTGGGGAAGGTTGTTTTTTGGTGTTTTTTTTTTTTCATGGAAGATGAGACTGACAGGGATACTAATTTGAAAAAAAAAAAAGGCAAAAACCCTGCATGGATTAGATCCTTTGGTTGCACTGTCTCTTCCATTATATGTGGTAACTTCTGTATTAGTAAATACAGTTCTTTGGGCAAGACAGGTTACAAAGTTAACATGGAAACTGCTAACTTTTAGCTATTTTTAAGAGGAACTAATTTATCAGGAAGAACCACTGTAAAGGCGATGTTTTGTTTGCAGTGGCATATATTAGTAGTGGAATGTGAAGGCATCAGTATCATTTTTCTTGGGAATTCTTCAAAACAAATTACTCTTCGTATACCTGTGCCTAAAAGCTAGTTTAGTGGCATGTTCCCAAAGTAAAGGGAACTACAGTGAAGTGTAGGATACGCCATTTCACTCATGGTTCTTCAGGAGGCAACTTCCTCAATCTGAAGAAGTCTAACTTAAAAAGTGCTTACACGTAAAATGGGCTTTTACTTGCATATTGCAATCTTGTGCAGAAAGATGAGGAAGTTGTAGAATGCATGGCTACAGTAAAGGTTGAAAGCGTCACGTGGTTGGGTTGGTCTAGATCACAAACGATGTGCGGTTTAGATGTTTTGCCAATACCCATGAAAAGCTGCTGAAAAAAAGCTAAACCCTGTGTTAATCCCAAGATTGATCCTGACATGGAATCTAAAGCGAGAACAGTCTGTGATCAATATAATACATTGCTTATTTGTACTGCGTGTTCTACATGCACTCGGTTATGGTAGCCCTGCGTACTCCAGCGTGCTGTAAGTATTTAACGGTTAGGTTTGGATGAAGTTGTTAAAAGTGGATCAGCAGTCATGAATCAGTTGAACTCTCCTGATATAGGTTGGCAAACTTTCACAACTACTGACTAACAGGATGTGAAGTGGGTTCTGAGAAAATACGAAAAACAAAAGGGCAAAATAATTAACTGATAAGAAGAAAGGGGTAAAACATGGATGTGGTATATGTACTTATTTCAAAGTGTACTGGGTTTTAGGTAAACAGGCCTTAACTAGACCTCAGATCACACGTTGCACAGTGACAGTGCTGTCCTTTAAAAAAGTGACTCGATATCTGATAGAGCAGTGTCTTAAAAGTCTCTGCTTGCAAATATCCACTAGACATTTCTGTCCTGCTTTTTCTACAAAATATTTTCTTTGTTATTCTAAATCTTACTTTTAACTGTTTCCCGGACAGTTCAGTAGGATGTGGAAAGTATCTCTTGCTTCTAAGCGAGCTGTCACATAAGTTTGTTCAAGGTGAAGAATGCAATGCTTATTCTTCAGTAGTTAGCAAATGGATAGTGTGAAATAAATTTGGCAGTAAACAAATCCTCTTTTTAGTTTGTTCTGTTTAGTAGCTTCACCAGCAAAAATTACATGATTACCAAAGGCTGAAAGATTGCATAAAGCCAGCTTACCTTTTTACCTCCTTTTATCTCCAGTACAGGTTTATAGGAGGGGGAAGGACCTTGGGCAAGAACCAGCATTGCTGATGTTGCCTTCCCTTCCAAAATTCTGCTGCCCTTCTCTGGGCTTGCATCCTTTCAGAACATTGTCCAGCAGGTAAACTAGCCTCTCCAGTGCTTCCTTTCAGGTTAATTGCACAGCCTCTTTGCTTCCTGGTGGAAGTGGCAACCCGGTTTCCTCATGAAATTAAACTTTAACTTATTATGCCATAGGCAGTTAAATAAGGCATCCATGAAATAAAACGCTTTAAATTTTGTAGAAAAAAACAATTTTGGTTTTTTTAATTGTTATTTAAAAAAAAAAAAAGTATTTGGGAGGTAGTGTGTCTTTCCAAAGATGTGCTTTCTTGGGAGTGATGATAGATGTCAGCATAGTAAGTTGATATGGCAGAGGTAACAGAAATTATTACTTAAGAGTATCTAAATGAAACTATTGTATATGCAAAGTGATTGCATGTTTGTACTTTTAGGTGTTCTCTGACACTTCTTTTCTAGACAGTTATGTAAATGTTTTAACTTCAGGATTTTCTCGTTAATGTTTCAGGATTTATTTTAAGAAAATTTTTGGTTCACTCAAAATCGTGCTTCCAAAGCAATACCTGTTTAACACGGGGAGAAAAAAAGTATATTACTCGGTTTTATTTGCTTAAATGAAATTGTTTAGTCAAGATAGAGAAGTTGGGCTATGCCCTAAAGCAAATAAGCAGGCAATAGACCCTTACTTGCTTCAAATTGAAGTGTTAAAGGCTCTACTTTGGGTTTTTCAAACTCAGCTGTAATACCTATATCTAATTTATTTCTATCCCTATATTGGTCAGGATAAAAGGATTTTTTTTTAATGGATATTTTGTTTTAACGGAAGCCCTAGTCATCTGATTTGCTAAGATGCTGTACTTGGTGATTTTGAAGCATAAATTTTTGGTAACTTATTTTTTTGTTTAAAGTTGTAATGAACAGGACCACAACTGAAATATATGTAAATTATGCTTACACAGTGGCACATCCGGTGTAGTTTTTAGTTTGTTTTATTTTTCCATTTCATATCTGGGACAAGAATATTAATAAAATTACTATGATTGAAAAATGCTCAGTATTTTGTTAGTCTGCATGATCTAAGTTGAACAGTTGGGTCTTAGATTACACAACTATGTTTTGTATATTAGTGTGTATGTATAACATTAGGCACTTGCACCTTGCTGTGTTGGTTAAACTGCTGGATGGGACTCTGAAGCCCTGCATTTTGTTCCTGCTGTGCTGCTCATAGCTAGGTGACATTAGGCAGATGACTTTGCTTACTTATGTCTCAGTTTCCCCATCTTTAGAATAGAGGTAATGATACTTGCTTTTTTAGAGATAGAAAGTACTGGGTGTTTATTATTAGCTGTGGTCAAGTGCCTAAGGACACCTTAAAAAGGTACAAGTAACCTAATTAATCTGTTTTGAACAGGCATGGTAATTAGGCTGAACACTCAGCAGTAAAACTGCTTTTAAATGCTCTTCTGCTAGGACAGATTAGCCTCAAATAATTTTGAATTACTCTTGTTTCTTCAGAACAAGAAAATGTCACTTTCAACTGAAAATATCCTAAACTAGTCTACTGTAGTTTAGATGTGAAAGCATCTGCTTGGGACTTCTCATGTCCCTACAAATGCTTCCAGAACTGGTGGATTTAGAGAAGCACTTCAGGTTTTTTCCATTTGTGAATATATATATATTACTCTTTGAACAGTACTCTGTTCAAAGCTTGTATTAGTAAAATATACATCTTGTTCTCAGTGGAACATAAACAGTCCTTAAAATACCTTTAGGTAGGTGCATGAGTGGAGGTTTTGGTTTTGTTTTGGTTTGGGTTTTTTTCCATCTTCTGAATTCTGCTAGTTTTCCTGTTAACATAGGAAATTGTATATGATGTAGACTTGTATACATTTGACTGAATTTTCTTTATCAGAGCAGATGTCTTTCTAAGACCCAGATCTGTTATTTTAACTCAAGAGAAATTATTAGTGATGTCTAGTAGAAAAGTGTATTTAGTTACAGTATGTGTAGTAGCTCTGCTGGAACAGTTTTATACATTTGTGAATGATCATTCATTACAATGTAACCTAAAATCTGTTCTAGAATAACTAGATAAACATGTGCTTTACATTGGGAAATGGTGGTTTAAGGGCTTAATGATGGGATTAAGAATCTCTTCATCAATGTCTCGGTGCTTTGCTGTATTAGAGACTAAGACATTACATGGTCTCTACTTAGATTCAGAGTAACAAAGCCTTATGGTATTATATGCAGCACAAGGGTCTCAGTCTGCTTTTTCTCTTTGCTTTTTCTAGAAATCTCTTGTACAATTGGTACAAATTGTTTGGTGGTAGGACTTTGGTTTGGTTTGTTTTCTCTGGGTGGATCCAGTAAGTGAATGGGTTCAGGAACAGAGTGAGCTGAAGCATCTCTCCTGAGTTGTTGCTCTGCATGGGCAAGGCATTTGTATGGTACTTTGAAGCTTTAACTATCGAGCTTGGTCTGCAATTCCTAGCACAAGCGAAATAGCTTCTCTGCTAGTGTTGGGGGGGGGGGAGGGAGTGTTTTGTTTGTTTTGGGAGGGTTTTTTGGTTTGTTTCTTAAATAAATGAGATTTTATGTTGTAGGATCCAATCGATGACTTCTGTTACTCTGAGATATGATTTGGAAGGACTACATTGAAACAGAAACTAGTAGTGCCGTTAGTTAACAAAATGCTTTGGGCATGTCCTTATGTTATATCTGATCAGTTTATTTGATCTGCAGCAATATAATTACGTCACACTGACACAAGTCCACACCATTTTTGTTGCTGACATTTTGCAGTTGCTGATTACTTAATACGTTTGACAGATCACCAGTGAATTGATCTACTTGCATGGCAATGTGGGTGTGCATCCTGTGGAGCAAAGTTCAGCTCTGTGGGTTTTTCTGTGGTACTTTGTGGAGTGCTTTCCTGAACCTGCAGGAATTCTGTGTCTTATGTCAAAGTAACACAGTTGTGTGGCATCCACCAACTTTGCCGGTGCAGCTTCTGGCAGCTGGCGAGGAGGATAGGGTGGAGTTCTGTGCTGAGCAGATGCTGATATGAGCAGGACAGCAGTGTGCGGATGCAGGCTTACATTCAGGTAAGTGGACCAGCTCTGCTGGGAATTCTGCTGCTGCTGTACTGTGGGTGATAGAAGAGGCTGAAATTGAGCCATGCAATCTAATGCATTTAGCTTCATAAACAGAGTGTTGAGAGAGTTCACTTGATCAGTTACTATGGCTGTTGTGCGACCACCAACTGTAGGTAGTGGTGATCTGATTGGTTTTCAAGAGTAGGCCTCACTTATTTTTCTTGATTTTAGATACAGATGCTGTTCCCGTACTGTGCATCAACCTGTTGCCTGCTTTGGCTGTAGTTCCTCTTTGGTGCTACAGTGGTGTACGGGGCACTTCTGGAGGGGATGCAGCATGGTGCCAAAACTGTGCTCTCATCAGTGCAGTTTGTTGCTTCTGCTGGGCCACAAGGGAAAAAAGAGGAATATTAGCATAAGTGTGGTTTTGCTAGGACAGCTACATCTATACTAAAGGCCTTTGTTATTCTGTTATAGATACATAGACAGCCATCAGGAGCTTAGTAAGAAATCATTGACTGGGAAGGGGGGTTGGGCTATGAAAGGTTAATATATGCAGATTTTTCCTGGTCCTTTTTTTTGTGCCATAAAGAAAGGTTGATATATGGCAGGACCCAGGGAGGGTTTGCTCTGGCTCATTATGCAAATCAGGAAAGCTGGGTTATGTTGGTAAGAACCTTAATGTGGACATAACTAAATTAGCTAGCTCTTCTGTCTTCAAGTCCTGTGGATTTCTTTAAGCCTTATTTGCTTCACTGGAGATGTATTGGTTTTTAAATGACAGAGAATTTCTGATTTGTCCTCTAAATAAATTACAGATCAGAAGGCTTGAACCAGAAACCTGTAATATCTGTTTTGTGTCTGTAGTGTTATGCATGGTAGTCCAGTGCTGAAGCAAACTGGTTTTTCTTTTGAGGTTTTTCAAACACTTGCGATCTCGCAGCATGGTAGCAGGACTCATAGATTTTAAGTTTCCATTAAACACAAGGACTTGTTAACCTGAAAATGAAAGTAGCAGAACCAGTGTTATTTCTGTTGAGAAAGAACCATGGGGACAGCTTTCCACTAGCTTCCCACAATTGTTATTAGAGTGTCACAAAATATAATAGGTGACAGATCTACAGCCAGGAGAAGGCATAATTAAGTCTGAAGTACCAAGGTGCTAATAGATTGTATCAAAGTTCTGAGATACATCACGGGGATAATGTGAAGCTCTGTCTGTTAGTGTGATAGAAACACTCGCAAGCAGATCGAGTCAGAAAGGAGATCTCATGTGGATTACTACAGCAGCAGTAGTTTTCTGAATTAGTGCTGAGCCTTAAACCTGGAGAACATTGGAATGTAATAAGGGCTAATATACCTTTTTTGTCAGCTTGTGAAAGTTAATACTCAAAGCACTTAAAGAATGACTATTATGATCAATTTATTTATGAAATTTGAAAATAAAATCCATGTACATGAACTGTGTGAGTATATAAGTAACATCTTTCTGTGTACTCAACATTTGTTAGCCTGTTGGAGTCATAGGATATTAAAAGGAATAAGAGCTAATAGTAGGCGTAATTGGTACTTACCTGAATTAGAAATAGTACTTGCAAATAGTTGTGGTGCTTAGCTGTTCTGAAATTATTTTTCTATCTATCTCTGTATGTACATTTTTTCATATAAAACCTTCATATAACTTTTGAGAAGAAGTCAAGAATTGACAATTAAAAGAGGCAGAAAAAAGTCCTTTTTTTAAGTCCCAAACACAAACTGTCTAAATAAACAGGCAATAATATTAATGACATGGTCTAATATGTTACTGGTGCTATAGTTTGCTTATGAATTTAGGAACTTAAACTTATGTATTTTTGAAAATTGTCAAAAGGTATATTCAATTTGGTTTTTTGTTGCAGGTCACTAAGACGCAAGGCAGGTCTGGGATATAATTTTAGGATGGAAGAGTTCTGTTTGGTTCATTGACCATGCTGTGTGCTGAAACTGGAAGCTTTACCCGTACAGACTTGAGGCTGTTCAGATAAATTGTCAGACTTTGTCAGCTGGTACTGCTGCTTGAAAATGTGTGCGTGCTGTGTTGTGTTGCTTTACATTTGCATAGACAGGTATATGGTGAACAGATTTCATTGTTAGTTTTATTTTGGTGTTTTTTTCCCCAAAAGTAGTTTTCAGCCAGATCAAGCTCACAATCCGGTTCACTGTGTGGCCATAAAAGGTTTATACTGGCATATATCAGCAAATGGTCTGGGGCAGGAACAAACTGTTAGGGGAGGATAGGACTGCTGGTTCTTTAGGGTGCTTTTTTTTGTCTGCAATGCTGGTTTAATGTGTTTATCAGATTACAGGCTGAGATTTACTCTCATGTATGTGGCTGGGGACTGAAAAGAGTCCAATTGTGCTGCAGATGAATATACAGACAACGACCAGTCCGTGCAGTGTCTATGGCAATTCTTTTCTAGCTTTGCATTCTACAAGCAGAAGATCTCACAATATACTGCATGGGACAGTAAAAACCGGTTTGTCTGAAAAAGCATTGAGAATAGAGTTGTTTTGGACATAATGTATGGATGGAAGATGTAGTTTCATTTAGTTTGACGTCAAAGGTTGAGAACAGTGTTAAGGTTTTGTAGCAGTATGCTAGGCAAATGTGGGGATATGACCACAACTTTATTTGCTAGCTTTCAGAAGTTGCTGATGGGCCTTTTACATACTCGAGGCAAGGAGTAGTTTTGAAAAATCTTGAGTCTTCTTGCTATTTGTCTAAGTGAAGTGAAAGAAAAAGTGAGTATACAATTGAAACAGTGGGATTGAATTTTGGAGTGAAGACAACTTACTGTACAAATAATAATATAAAATTGCAGTCCATAAAGATAAGAAAGAGTGTGAGGTATTACAGTTTGGTATTGATACATTTGTAAGTTATTGAATAGCTTAATAACTGCGAGCCATCTGAATATTTAGGGTGAAAAAAACCCAAACATTGACAAGTTGAACTTTTGCAGTAACACAATACTGCTTAATGGTCATGTGAGCATCAATTAAAGCACCACTTGGAGGACTGCCCATGGCAAGGGGGTTGGAACTTTATGATCTTTAAGGTCTCTTCCAACCCAAACCATTCTATGATTCTATGACTTTGAGCTACTGTGTACAAGATTGACGCTGTGCTTCAAAAAAAAGGCCTGAAAATGTGCAAAAATAACAAATTTAAGGTAACAAAGCGATTACATGTTTTCAAAGTTCCAGTGGTGTTGTATTCATTTCAGAAGTTATCAATTCTTTCTCCCTCTCTGTGTATACCTTGACAAACTCTGGGTGTGTTACCTTCATAACTCAGCTATGCCATTAGAATCTGGGACTTTTTTTTTGCTGGCGTTGTGAAGGATTATCTTTAGAATAAACAAAGAGGGTGTTCTTGGTGACTGCAGATGTTCCAAAGCTCTCTACGAACAACTGATTTATTTGTGTGATGCAGGCAAGAAACTTTATGCCAGGCCTTAGATAAATGGAAAAAAACTTGCTTCAGTCTGTTCTTCTGCCTACCTTTCTTATTTCTCTTCTGCAGTAAGAGGAACATAACCCCTTTTATGATAGATTTTAGGACTTACATTGTTACATTACTTAGGTTATTGGATATGAGATTGAAATTGCTTTTTGATCACTGTGATGCATATTGTCTTATCACGTAAGTCCAAAAGCCTCAAAAGCTTTTGTTGAAAATTTAGGAGGAATGCAAATTGACTGTGTGGCCTGTTGCTTTTTACAAGCATAGTATCTAAAACCATCCAGTGTTTTTCTACTTAATGTGTTTATTTATATGGGAAGACTTTGCAAAACAATTAACTGGAATGTGTTTTAAGAGGAAGTTCCCTTTATAGGCAGATCTGCATATGACATGACAAGATGATTTGAGAATTAGGGAAGAAATAATGTAGGCTGAAATTATAAGAAAAATTATGACAAAAAAAAAAAAGTGTGCGCTTTTCTTAAAAGACAAAAGCACATTATTAACCTCTGAAGTTGCAAGGATGTATGCTGCTGACAACCTGTCCGGAGCACATGGGGAACTACATGGGCGTAATTGGGTGGGAAGAAAGAGTACAATAAACTAGATTCTAACAAAAGGTTACAGAAGACAGAGTGAGACTGAAGGCAGGGTTTCAAAGACCCGTATTTAAAAGTACCAAAATAAGCATACTACACATCTACAGAACGTTTTAAAATCAGCAAGGCCTTTTTGTAGGACATGTTCTAAACTTAGTGGCAGCAGTAGAAAAGTAAAAGTACTGTAAATCGTGCATGCCTGACTACTAGTGTAGCATTCTTGAACTGCTGCCCATTTAGGACTCGGCAATCTCCTTTAATGGAAGCGTGTTTTCTTCAATATTTGGTTTTTGTTTGTTGCTTATTTATAAGCTCATATGAAGCTGGTGTTTTAGGGTGAGAATGACTGGATGTTAAAGGTTACCATTTGCAAATTGTAATATCTATAAATTAGGGATCTTCAGGAAGATTAACTTTTGTTATTGAAACTTAACCCATTATTTAATATTTTTTCTTCAAGTTGCTGGGATATGTGTCTTCAGTCTCTCCTGAAGAGATGGAAACATGACATTTTGAAATATAAAACAGGTATTACTTTAACATTAGAACAAAATAATTTGTTTCAGAGGGTTTTTTAATTGCTGTTCTCAACTTCTTTATTCATACCAGTTAGTCTGAGTCAAGCTAAGTACTTGTCAGTTAGGAGAAAAATGTAATCAGTTTTAACTATTCATCTTTATAGAGCTGGTTCAAATATGATTCCTCATCACATAAGCTGTTTCACAAAGTAATATCTAAATCTGACTTTTTTCCTTTTCATTTTGAATGTGCACCTTTCAAATGAAATTATTATCCATGGCAAAGTACATGACATTCAGCAGCAGCTAATTTTTGTTTTGGGGGGCAGACTCCTGTCTTGAATTCTGCCTTTTGTTGTAGCATATTGCAAAATGCAGAAACAATTTGTGATTTATAATTTAAATGCATTGGAAATTGGTTTCACCTGTATTAGGATTCTGTACAAGAGAGTGAGTAAATGTATTCTCAAGCTTTCATTAATTCTAACTGATTTTTTAAAAAAAATCCTTATAAGTTCAGGAGGAAAAAGAACATTGATCTGCTATAGAGTAGTATTCAGTATCATCTTCTATTTTTCAGGTTAGCAGCCCGCACTAATACTAAATTGTTCTTTTTTGGAGTGTTTCTTTCTGATGGGAGTAGCTCAGTGAGACAGCAAGGGCAGCAGCTGCCATGCACGTGGGAATTGGTTTCTTTAACTCCAATTTGATTCTCGACCTTGGGTATGAAAGAAGGGCAAGGGAGAAGCAAGTTCTCCAAGTGATCTCCCATTTTTGTAACTCTTTCCTTTCTGTAGGAGACAATACTGTTTTATGGACTCAAAAGTAGCATTTAATTTCTTTAGCATTTGACTGCCTTCCTCCCTGATGCATTTATTGGAATTTGTTTACTGTCAATTTAAGGTTTATACAGTGCTTCAAGTAAACAGTTTTTTAAAACTTAACTATAGGCATCCATATTCTAAGTTTATTCACATACATTTTCTAAGCCATGCAGTTGAATTATTTTCTTCCTGATTTCCAACTAGCATATAGTAGTTTCTGCAGATTTCCTTCACTAGTTTTTGTCTTGCACCTTCCTAACCATATATGTTGAAAATGTTAGATGTTTCTAATTACTTTTTCAATTTTTTCTTCTGTTATAAAATAAGCTGTCTATTGTCTTGAAGTGTTTAAGTGTTTCCTTGTTGCAATTAATATCCTTGAAGCTTAGTACATAGTCAAGTACATCTACTGGGAATTCCTGCAAATCTGAGTTACAGCAGCAATGAGCATTTTTGTGGCATATACTGAGAACAATCAGATACCTCTTCCTCCCTCAGGGTTAGCAAAAGGAGGAGAGAGGGGCTGGCTGCATACAATCATAGAATCACAGAATGGTTTGGGTTGGAAAGGACCTTAAATATCATCAAGTGCCAACCCCCCCTCCCGCCATGGGCAGGGACACCCTCCACTAGACCAGGTTGCTCAAAGCCTCATTCCAGCCTGGCCTTGAACACCCCCAGGGATGGGGCATCCACAGCTTCCCTGGGCAACCTGTTCCAGTGTCTCACCACCCTCATAGTGAAAAATTTCTTCCTAATGTCTAGTTTAAATTTACCCTCTTTCAGCTTATACCCGTTACCCCTTGTCCTCTTACTGTACTCCCTAATAAAGAGTGCCTCCCCATCTCTCCTGTAGCCCCCTTCAGGTACTGGAAGGCTGCTGTTAAGATTCCTCGGAGCCTTCTCTTCTCCAGGCTGAGCAACCCCAACTCTCTCAGCCTGTCCTCATAGGGGAGGTGCTCCAGCCCTCTGATTAATTTTGTGGCTCTCCTCTGGACTCTCTCCAACAGGTCCATGCAGTTCTGGCATCTTCAGAAAATGGAGGGAACCTGCATCCAGGCAGAAATGTTGGGTGTACCCCAGAATGTTTATAATAATGCCAGTTTGATGCATTCTGGCTAGGTAAAACAGTGGGAACATGTTAAAAATAAATCAGTAAAGCTTAGAGAGATCAGAGAAGTGTGCAGTTGAGAGGATGCTAGCCTGAGCTAAATATAGTGTCTGATTTGGAAGATGGTGTAGACAGATTGAGACTGTACTTCATTTTTGTGTGGTTTCATTTCTTTTTTTATTATAGAGACTACTTTTAAGTTTTCTCCTGTGACTCTTGACATCTGTAATGGAATGCTTGAAAGAGCCTAAAAACACGCACACACAGCCCCCCCACCGACAAGCAGCCCCCCGCCCCGCCTTCAAATACAGCTAGAAAATAGGCGCAACCTCCTAAAATTTAACTTTCTGTCAGAATATGCTGGTCTCTGATCAAGCAAAAGTCTTCCTGCTGGTATTTTTCAGTCAAAAGTTAGTTTGTATATTTTTGTCTCCTAAAGATGACATGGTTTAGATTAGATAGCTCATTATAGAGGAATACATAGTAGATACTCTTGGGAATGCAACAGGTTGAACTTCAACCATAAATAGCTTCTGACTGCAGTAGTTACTTTCTTTAGTTTAAAGGCCTTCTTCATGAAGGTTTTGCTGAATGTCATATCTAGAGTATCTTTTGTAGTTCTTGGTTATTAATAAAGCAGAATATTCTTCTATTTAATATATTTTTCATGCTACAGTTTCAATTACTAACTAAAGGTTTTTCTCAGGCTGCTAACTAAAATGCTTCTGAACTGGAATGAAGTGGAAAACTTTTAGCCTTGAAGAAAAATGTCTTGAAAGTTATGAGTATATCAAAACCAGTTACACTGGAATATTGGCAACAAATATTCCTAGAACGTTTTTTTAAATTGTGAGTGTGAAAACTACTGTGTATATATGCCCTGTAAAATAGGGTGAGGCTTTTAATATTAAAAAATGGAACAACTAAAATAAACAGAAGTTAAATACCGTGTTCAAGATTCCATTCACATGATTGGTGCTGGAAAACACATAGAATGCATGCGTGATCTTACCCACTCTGAAAAAGGAGGGGCATTGAAATCACTAACAAGTATGTCTCATTGTGAGCTTTCTGAATACTCAGCAGTATAAAAAGCAACATCGTTCCCCTAGTTTAATGCAGTTATAAGGTGAGAACTTTTTGCCATTATTATGTAAACTTGGTTTTATAGCATATCCTGTAAAATTCACTTTTATAGGCACATCTATACATAAACCAATAGCTTCTCAGTGCATTATGCTGCTTTATTTCTGTCATGTTCCAAGTCTCATTGGTGCATTGGGTATTTGGAAACTGATGCTTACAACTTTCAATTTAGGAGATATTGAAACTGTGCTGGTAACAAGAGCTAGTTGGAAGAGAGTCCTGCACAAGTATATGTGCAAAATGGGTAGCAACTTACTTGGGAGATGGTACTGAGAATGAACATAAAGAGTAAAACTTGTTAAATGAATATTCAGAAATTCTTAATCTAAAATCCTAGACTTTAATTCATCACTTTCCACTGTCAACTTCATTTAAATGTCAGAGGTTCATTTTGAGTTATAAGAAGGTAAATTTGGATTACTGTACTGCAGGTCAGTGGGGGATCAGGGTCCCTAAAAACTAATAAAACGTAGAAAGTTTTTTAAACCAAATCCTTAAGCAGATTTGTATTTTGAGATGTAAATGTATTAAGAATTTTTTGTAGTCCACATAATCAGTAAGTGAAATCACCTACCTCCTTGTTGTTGCAGTTCCATATAAAGCAGTTAGGTCAGGAAATTTTTCCTTTTGCTTGTGTTGTAGGCTAAGATGGGCTTCTGTTTCTTCGTGACTTTTCTAATACCTAGGGAATTCTTAAATAGAAAATTGATATTAAGAGTCAGTGAGAAAGAAGGATTGCAAAAACTCTATTCTAATCTATGAGCAGTGTACATCTATGATGTTCTGTAAATGTCTCAGACAAATGGGGATGTGAAGTAATGCTTCTATAAATAACTCTGTGTTCATCCATAAACTTTTACTGGAAAGGCATGGAATGAGATGCCTGCATCTCTGCAAGTGGAATTTTGGATGTGGTAATACATCCCTGATAGTGAAATGTGGTCTTTTCTACTGACCACCTGTAAAGATGAGGAAAGGATTTAAGGAGGCTTTTCCATCCTTTTTTTACTGCTGGAGATGAAAACAGGAGCAGCATTTCCAGCTGGTTGGAGTATAGGGTATGAACTTAAGTAACTTCAGATATAATAGCCAAAACTACTGTGAAAGTGCTCTCAATCCTAGAGTATAAAGACATAGTTCCTTGGTATAAATACAGACATACATCCTGTTCCTCTAGTAAATGATTCATCTACCAAGCAGGGGAACCCTTAAGCTGTGGTGGAGGCACTGTTGCACAGTCCTAGAAAGCAAAAAAAATCTGGTTTCTTCACCCAGATCTAGTATTTAGCCACTTGGCCTGTTGCCTCATAAAACAGATGTTAGTATTATCTCTGATACGTATTGCTGCATTTATAATGTACCAAATAGTTGGCTGCTAAAGATGATGGCTTAATTAGAGTGGAATGTAGACTCTCAGCTCTTCCATTAGTTTTGCAATGGCTAAAAATAGCTCCTGTAAAATATAGTAAAGTTAAATGGACTTTGTCTCAGTTGTCTGTGCTGAAAGCTGGAATTGCCAGAAACGAGATTTTTTTTTTTCTTTTCCAAGTCATAATTATCCATCCCAGAAATGGAGATTCTCATACATGGACCACTTTGTTATGCTTTTTAGATTAAAGAAGTTACTGTATTGTTCTTTAACAATGTCCTGACAATTTTATGTGTTATTGAGAAATTCCTGTTTACTAGCTGAGGATTTCTTTTACATCATTTCAATTATTTAAGATTTTTAACTTGCACTGAAAGAACAGAGAAGCCCCAAATTGTACTGTCTTGTTTTTGTAGTAAGGTGTTATAGCGTTCTTCTCCTGTAGTTCAGTTAGAATACGTAATGCTTTAAGTACCACCTCTTACAGATGTGGCAATAGCCGATACTGTAATTTGTGGATGAACAGAATGGTCAATCTGTTGTATTAGCTGAGGTAGATAATACCTTTTAATTAGGTAACAGTAGCTATTATCTAATTAATTTTTATATTAGTAGAAGAAAGCCACCTTACAAATGGCAGTGGATCTGCTTGTCATTAAGTATTAATAATTGGGTTTTTGAGTTCCTTGGGGTTTTATTTTGTTACTTCTGCGTAGTGATTAAAACTTCTTCACAAGCAGAAATTTAACCATACATTTATCTTAATGTTAACATTACAACCGTTGAAAATTTATAGTTGCAATGTTAACTTTACATTAAGGTAAGTACATTTTTTAGATGTGTGGCCAATAAACTATCACCTTTGTACAGTGTGTGTTGTGCTTGAGGAGGAGTTACCAAAGTCATAAGACATGGTTGTGACTCATGTCTCTTGACTGACCTTTTTACCTTTGAAAATCTCTTCCACCAAATTAAATATCATATCCTGTAGCTTGGATAATACAGCGGTGTTATTTTTTCCAACATCTTGAGCTATGTGTGTAATATTATTCTGCTCTGAATGTTAGACAAAAGAGGTAAATATATGAAAAAAACAATAAAACTATTTATGTTCGGATGACATAAAACAAAATGAGGAAGGGGAGAGTGTTTCTCTTTTGTGGACAGATTACTAGTTTCTGTATTACCAGTATTTAGAGGCAAATTCTCCACACATTTGCATGACCTTAGCTTTATCTTAAATAGTTCTGCTTCTTCAGTAAGTTATGTTGGACTTCAAGCATTTCAGAGCTGTGAAACGACTGCCTGCACTGAACTTTAACTTAATGTAACTAAAAAATCAAGAAATCAACCAAATCAAACTGAGACAAGCCTAGTGATAAGAATTTTTCTTAAAAAAACCACCTTGTTTTAGTCCCTGGCAGTGACTCAAAATGAATGTATTAATTTCTAAAAAAAATTTATACCATGCATACCCATGTGTGGTATTTGGTAAGAATATTAACGTATGCACTTCATTTGAAAAGTACACACTGTACATATCCAAGAAATAATTCTAGGCTATTAGGATTAAGTTGTTTATGTGTTTACATGGTACAGAAAGTTACAGATGTTCCCATGAAAGAAACAATAACTCCATGTTTATTTGACTGAAAATGTGTAAAATAACAAACAAACAAACAAACCACTCCAAACCCCACCAAAACCGTAAACCTTTTCAATGGTTGGTTTTGCTGTCAGTTTTAAAATTTAAGTGTTGTTTTTTTTTTTTCCAAAGTAGGTCTGAAAAGAAGACTCAATTTTCCAGATTAAATTTAGAAAATGCAAAACAAGTTTGTGCACAGAATTCCTGTGTTGACAATAGGAGGCATTACACAAGTGCATGTCCGTTTTGTTGCCCAGTCCAGTATGTTGAACATACAGCTCCAGTTCAGAATCTGTGGCTAGGGGACTTATTTTCTTTAAATATAGTATGCTGCTTTGAATTTGCTTCTCCTTCATTCATTGAACTGTCATTTAATCCACCTCATGTGGTGGTTTTCCTCACATTTTAAACGGGAGTGTGTGTATTTATCAAATTATGAATACATGCTATGATAGGGTTACAGGAATTAGATGAGAAGTTACCATTTCAGTGTTTTTACTGCATGCGTCTAGGTGAAGCAGCATTTCAAGGAGAATTACTTCAGTCTTCTGGGCACAGTTCTATGATACATCATTATTGGAGATACTTACAGCATACAGTATGGTATTAACAGTTCATGGAGTCTTTTTCCCTGTATTTTGAAAGGGCTCATTTATACTTTGGCATTTAATAGAGCTTTTCCTACTGTATGTGGTCAGCTTGAAACCATGTTAATTATGTAAAATGCAGTTTTCTTCTGAGTATGTATCTGCTGCTTTATCTTGGTGTACTACCTCGGTTACTGTAGCGCCACTGGTATCATTGGTACTTCCCATGCACTTAAAAATGAGAAGCTGAATTGAAACTAAGACAGGAAGGTCTCATAGGAATGGAGTAGTGATGTTAGTACAAGCAGAATTTCATATGCTGATCTTGTTCCTGGACAGGTGTAATAGAAGTTGCCACAGTAGGCCACATTCACTGTGACAGGGATTTGTGCTGTTTCTTTTGCACATCTGAAGCTAGAAAGGGTGAGGTTTGTTTCCGCTGTGTTGGACTTCGTTGGAGTTTTTTGGTTGGGAGTAGGAACTTGAAATTATAGGTAAAAGTTTGGAAACTGCTGAAGTTTCTATACCTCGCCTGTTGCCAGAATATCTAAGCGTGCTTCTTGGATGCTGTAGCCATCTGCTGATTCAGATTCAGGTGCTCATTGCTTGTGCTGTACCGTAGCCTCCGTTGACCCTTCACAATTACGAGAAAGGTGATTGTGGGGATTTTTTCTTCATGTCATATTTCTTTGCAAGCCTCATTGCAGGTCCTTCTAGCATAAAACCATCAGGAGCTGCTGTAATGAGGAGCAGCTGAAGGCAGCATTTCTTAGAACATTTTCCCACCTTTCCATGGCAAGGACATCTCTTATGCCCCTTTCTATAATGGATGTTGGCACAGCACTGCACGGACACAACTTCCAGTTCTGTAAGCAAGTATGCCCTGCTGTTGGAGCACCTTTTGGGGAGCGTGCTGTTTGTGTTAGTAAACGCTGGCCTAATCAGGGATTGTTTGTGGCTGATATCCTAGATGTTAGCCAGCAGTCCCCAGGGTACTGCGATACCTGTTCTGCTGCGATGTTCTGGCTGAGGCAGGCCACACAGCTTTTCATGCAGGTGCTGTAGGACCAAGTGCTGCAGCCCAGCAGCTGTTGAGTGATTGAAAGCAAACGTTCCTCCTGAAGTGTTCATCAGGTCAACAGCTCAAACTGGGAGAGAAGCAGAGGGGACCAGCTGATTGAGGACTGTAGGTTGGGCATCCCTGTTTTAAAGGAACGCTTTTTTTTATCTATTTCATCTCTTAGAGATGCAGCCAGGCACTCACTGTTTGCACACAGGAGTTGAACCTCATTTAATCAGTGTCCTACTTGAATTTATCCACATATAATGCAATGCACTGTGGATATTTGTGCCTTAAACAGCCTCTTGTTACAAAGCAGAGAGCTGTGACTTAGATTAAATTTAAATCCTGATTTGCGACATGTTGGCACAGCAAACTAATGCCAAAATCTATTAAGCCTCCAAGATTTTTTTTTCAGTTGTTCTTCACATTGGGTGAGTGCTGAGGTCTTGACCACAATCACATTTGCTTCTGGGCAGGAGGAAATAGTCCATGTAGTTCCAGTAATCCAGACAAGCCGTCACATCTGGTTTTATGAATGACTTCAGGGGGGAAGGGAAGTTTGCAATTGATTAACATTGTTCTTAAAATCAAAGACTACTGTAGTTTCAGGAATTACTATATAGAGCTTCAGGGACCTTGGCAGTTAGCTCAGAAAAACAACTTTTTTTTTCTTTTTCCTAAAACATTATTCAGAAAATTATACTAAGTGACCTAATAGTTCCAAATCTGAACTTCCAGATCTTCCAGATCTTCAAAATGAAATGAAAAATTAATAAGCATTTAGTCTTTCTCTATTATGGTAATTTTTTAAACCATACATAAGGTGAAAATCCTATTTTTATGTTTCAAATGAGTATGCATATATTAAATAGACAAGCTTTTTTTACCAGTCAAACAGATTTTCTTGTTGTTTAATTACCTATTATTGACTATTGAAATGGTTACTAAAATTCAAGAGCATATAAAAATGAATGCTAATAGTTTTAGGAAAAAATATTCACAGTTTTACTGTGAGTTTTGATATGGTCTTTTTTTTTTCTAAAGGCAGGTTGAGTGTGTGCTAGTAGCAAAATCAATGTGAAGTGTAAATAATATTGTGCATGAGTGCTCATCAGCTGTTAAGCATGCTGTAGTTTAAGGCTCCATTTACCTTTCTGTAACAATTCCTACTAGAAGTCAGCAATCTGAATTCTTGCCCTATTTCATATTCTCTATGGTGAATGGCACCGTGCAGCTGTGCTGTGCTCGTAGGAGCACGTCTTTGGGAGTTACTGATGCTCAGGATTTTAACGTTATATTTTTCTTCTAAGAGGTGGCAATTTGAGAATCTCGTTTTGGATTGGAAGTCATTCAGTTTACACAACTAAGCAGATTCTCTGATATGTTTAGCTTCATGGTATTCTCTTCTATTCAGCAGTGCCATTTCCATCATTCAGAAATTTAGATAGTTTATTCTTAATTGGGAATTTGGGTGGGAAATGCAGTTTTGCAAGGCACCTGCTTCACTGATTATTTGGTTCAGAATTGA
>VZTO01015697.1:0-29373 GCA_013400615.1 Syrrhaptes paradoxus | reverse complement strand
TTTTTTAATTTTGAAAGTCCTAAAAGCCTCAGACCTAATCAGCATTTGAACTATGGCCTCTTTGTGCTTTTCTGGCAGTATAAAGGGGCCTGGAAGTATGGGTATATGTTAATATACTCTTCCATAACAGTCTAAAGACATTTAAAGAATCTGGGAAAAATATATTGCTTCAATGTTCCCTTTTATATTTCTTATTACTTTAGCTCAGTAGGAAAAAGCAAGTAATACGAGTTCTTCTCATAATGTTTTTTGGTTTCATGCACTGTATTTACTTCCGACTAAAAGGTTTTTTGGTACAACCTCTGCTACCCAGAGTGATTATTGCATCATGAATAATCAAATGAAGTTAGAGAACTCTGTGCCAGGTCCAATTGTCCTTTTGCTGTCTACAGAAAAAGCGTCTTTTGGTTTTAGACCACTTCATAGTCTGCTATCATAATCCTTGCTAGCCTATCACCAGAGAACCACCCAAATTCCCTTTCTCTTTTTGCTTTAAAAATTGAATGTTCTTTATCCATTCCCGTTGATCTGCTGTCTATCTGTAGCATGCCTGACAATTCACTATCCCTGCCATCCTGGTGTGTTTTGTGCTTTGTTAATTATGAAAATCACATAGTGATTACAAAGCCTTCATGTGCAAATCAGAAAACATGACGCACACAGTTACACGTAACCATTTACTGCGCTTGTCAGTCACTGCAGGGTCTCAGGCAGAAGGCTCACTATTCCCCTCACAACATTATTTCTTGAAAGCGTTCATTTTCTATAGCAAGGTAATGGACTGAGGAAGGGCACAGATCCTCCTCTCTCTTACCTTGGTGTAAATTAGGAACAGCTCCTCTGAGATCAGCCCAGTCGCTCTGAATAAACAGCAGAGATCAGAATCTGTCTCAGGAACTTTGCATATTCACTATTAAATTTGGAAAAGGGAACCCCTGTCTATCTCAATTTCTCAAGTGCTATCTGTCTGTTACCAAGCACATGAACATTAATTGTGTGTTTTAAAACTTTGTTTGGTTGAACCTGTCATCCTAGGCTAAAATTGTGTGACCTAACTTGTAGTAGTTTTGCAGTGAAGGTATCATTTACTGTTGAGTATATTTTACTGTGCTGTTATAGATCTTTTCACTCAACCAGCTGTCTAACATGTTGAATAGTCTTTCATCTTGTCAAACACTTCCATTCCCCTTTCTACAGCTTTCTCAGCCAACATGTACACACCTAATCAATCTAATGCCACTGTCTCCAGACTTTAAAACCAAAAAGCACTGCCCAAACTACTTTTTTAAAGAGACAGTCATCCTTTTCCAGTAAATTCACCATCAAGAGGACTGATAAATTGTTAAATGAGAAGAAACACCTCTCTGAAACTGTTACTCTAGGTCCAGCCTTAGAGCTCCAGTTCAGTCACTGAATCTGTCATTCAGTAAAGGCTGTTGGGGGCTTCCCTTCACACCAATCATGTATATGTTAATGCAATTTCATTTAATAAACATCTTACCCATGGAACTGAGCTTAAATCCTCTTGCTTTTGCTTACATGTACTTTTTTTTTTCCGTTTTTAGGCAAACAAGATTAGTCTGCCTCAATCTGTTCAATTACATTTTTCTTTTTCCCTTATCCTTCATCAATGGGTACTCCATTAGTAGATTGATATTTACATCACACAGGAGGCAGGTGAAAAAAAGCCATCGGCATTGCTTTCAGGTGGCCCCTGCTATGTGATATAGTATATACCTTACATTGTGTGGAGTATTCATTAGGACTGCTTTTATTTTTATTACTTTTATTTTTGTTAGATATATTACCTCCTGAGACTGTATGAAGTGAACCATGTCACCGGGTGAGATTACTACTCAGTTAATAGCAGTTCTGAAATCAGTCAATTGGGAATAGGCTATGTTGCAAGAACCTCTAAAATGTGTATATGTGCAGCGGGGGACAGGATAGCTCTCCGAAGGGGAAGGCTTTTCTGCTGTTGCCGGAGTCTCCAGTGGAACATTTTTCAATTGTGTGCTCATTTCTATATGTGCTTTTAGTTAAAACAGATAACAACACCTGAAACAAACACTTTTATAGCCGGCAGGTACGCAAGAAATAGAGAGGCCTGAACAAACAGGTAGAGGTGGGTGCTTTGTATTTTCAGTCTGGTTTTGAATCACTAAGGATGGAGGGAGGTAAAGACACTTCAACCTTTAAGCCCCTTTGACATTCACAAAGTGCTAAAAGTCAGCTGGGGTCTCAGCTCTGACAAATTTGCATCTCTTTGAATATGACGCTTGAAAAGCCAAGCCGCTAGATTAAATTTTGCCATGGAGAAAATGAGAAAGGCTTCCATCTCCCAGGTCTACTGGGAGGATCTTTATGGTTGATTTATTTTTTTTAAATAAATGTTTCTTTATGTGTTTTCTCTAGTTTGTGTCCAACCTTCCTCTATCATGCATGCTGTAACTTCTGCCAGTTATATCAGCCCACAGTAAGTCAGCCTGGGCAGAGTACAAGGTGAAAGAATATTTCAGTCTAAACTGCATATCCCTTCTGTGTTTTCTGATTAAAATTTGCAAGCA
The DNA here is from genome assembly GCA_013400615.1 of Syrrhaptes paradoxus. Classification (NCBI taxonomy): domain Eukaryota; kingdom Metazoa; phylum Chordata; class Aves; order Pterocliformes; family Pteroclidae; genus Syrrhaptes; species Syrrhaptes paradoxus. The sequence goes on along the minus strand of VZTO01015697.1, from coordinate 26,806 downwards.
AACCTTGGAATAAACTATACCTGACATGACTTCTAAAATAATTTACCCAGTTTATAAACCAGGGGCTAAATCCTACAAACCCTCCCCATGCCATTAGTATGCAGAAGTGCTGCAGGGTTTCAGGAGCGGGCCCAACTCTGTAGCTGAAACCTTACTACAGAGGACAGCAGGCAGAATAATGATTATAGTGAACCCATAAAAATAATAAACTGATTGCCCATTGAACAAAAATCTACTAAAGTATGAATTATCTAATGAGCTGCTGCTGTGGTTCAGGCTGACTTATCCTGCATTAAGTCAACAATGACATGACTGACTCTCGCGGACTTGCTGCAGGGAGGGTGAGGGTAGGATTTGGCACTGGTTTTGTTGTAGAATTGTTTCAGTTAATGACAAATAAAAGGGTGTATGTAGAGGCAACTATTTCAAGGTTTATAAAAGCTTATAGTATGGACTCTATTTATTTGCTAAGTATTTATAGCAAATCCTGAATTTATAACCATTACAAGAAAAAAAGCTTTTCACAGATGTTGAATGTAAACATTGTTTTAATGTTCAGTGAAGAAATCCCAAGTACACTTGTGTTATCCTTACATTATTAAAGGAGGCTGGTGCTTGAAAACGTACCAGGTTTTACAAAAAAGGTGAACTCCACTCCCTTGTATCTACATTCACTGCTACAGGAGACTCATTATTTTTTTGAATTTCTAAAGCAGAAAAAACATTTTTTTGTGAGCCAGGAGAAGAATCCCTCAACGTTTTACTTTACTCCGTATTTGTTTCTTCAGTATATGTGAAATGTGTATATAATCGAAATCACACCCAGAGCCAGTAGGAGACGTTGTGTATGAAGGTTTTTTTTCCTCTACACAAAAATTGTTTGCAAGCTCTATGCACAACATAAGTTATGAAAAATTTCATATAGATAGTTTTTCCTTTTTTATTTTTATGTCCTTGCTGGGTTGTTATAATTTTCTGGCAGATCACATTACATTAGAATGAAATGTGATCTGTAGTTAGGACTTAGCGATGCATCCTGCAGTTTTAACTCAGTCACTTGGGTTCCGATTTAGCCCAACATGTGTCTCTTGAAATAACTCAGGAGAGCAGATTGATTATATACTTAGCAGAGGAGTAACGGCATTGGAGACTGCCAGTACTAAACAATCCAGTTATTAAATGTATCTAAGCATCTGAAGAAGTCTAACTTTCTGGATAAAAAATGGAAAAAGATCTAGGAACCTAGCAAAGCTCCTGTTGACGTTGATGGGAACAGCAAGGTGTACAGAACACTTTCTAAAGGACTTGAATGTGTGTCCAGTTACTGCAAACTGATCCTGAGGATCTTAAGTTCAGAATCTTGCTGTCACGACAGGGTCTCATTCAGGTCTTTTTGCTTCAGTTGCCACTGTGGCATTTCAATTGCAGACACAAAAGTGTTCTTGCTTTAGAAAAGGAAATAACTCATTTCCAGAAACCAAAAGGTTTAAAGTTTTTATATAATCTTTGTTTTTCCACCCAAATTTTCTCACACTTTTCAGTGTCCATTACATTTGGTAGTTGTGTTCTCCCCTCTCTAGTCTGTGGTCTCAGGCCAGTTCCCACCCGTGCCCATTCTGCTGCTCTGCACATTGAACCTGCCTGTTCCTTCATGTCATTCCCTACTTTTGGAGATCACACCTGAGTGCGGTATTTCACTTCTTGGAGACTGCACTCACTTCCAGGATTGTAGTGCATGAGTGGCAGTGAGACCTGCCAAGTACATCCTTGCTGAAGGAAGAAGGGCACATCAGTCCCACCCAGGTACGCACCTTCACAGAGCAGGAACGTGCAGCAAATCCCTTGCCCCAGCCACAAGACAGCCATTGTGAGATGGTGACTAAACACAGCCTAGCAGATTCAGCACAGCCTAGATATTTTGTTCTGAATTAGGCCCCTAACTCCCAGCAAGTCCACTTTCCATCTACGATAATGATTTGGATGTCTTTTTTTTGAAGAAAGAAAAAAATGAGTGATCTGGGAGCCTCTGAGAAAAGCACTTCAATACCTCATTTGAATAGAGCCCTATGCGATGTATTGGAGTTTCTAGGACAGCTCCCTTACAAATGGATCATTACAGCAGTAAAAGCCAGTTTATTATTTAACCAATTCAGGCTGAGTGGAGACTAGAGAGCATTAGCACTTGCATTGATTGTAAGTAAGAGTCTAGTAATTAATGATCAGAGTTTTCAGCAACAGTCTTGAGAAGAGAGTGCAATGTGCCCAAATAGGTATGACTGAGGAGGTGTTAACTGAATTCAGAATGAGCCTGAAGACAAGGGCAGTGAAAAGCAGGGCATTCCCATAACCCAGTGCCAATATTTTGTCCACACATCACAAGTACTGTTAAACAGTGAGTGGATTAAGCTAGGCCCTTTTGATCGGGATTGATACAGAAGTTTTCAGCCCTTATATGCTACTTATCTCCATGTTGTGGTTTAACTGCAGCAACCAATTAGCACCATACAGGTGCTAGCTCACTCCCCACCCCGGTGGAGTGGGGGAGAGACTCAGAAGAGTAAAAGTGAGAAAACTCATGGGTTGAGATAAAGACAGTTTAATAAGTACAGCAAAAGCCATGTATACAAGCAAAGCAATATAAGGAATTAATTCACTAATTCACATCAGCAGGTAGGTGTTCATCCATCTCCAGGAAAGGAGGGCTCCATCACTCCTAATGCTTACTTGGAAAGACAAAATGCTACTATGCCAGCATCCCCCCCTTCCTTGTTCTTCCCCTGGCTTAATATGCTGGGCATGACATCATATGGTATGGAATATCCCTTTGGTCAGTTGGGATCAGCTGTCCCAGATGTGTCCCCTCTCAACTTCTTGTGCACCCCCAGCCCAATCACTGGTGGGGTGCGAAGCAGAAAAGGCCTTGACTCTGTGTGAGCACTGCTCAGCAGTAACTAAAACGTCTATGTGTTATCAACACTGTTTCCAGCACAAATCCAAAACATAACCCCATACCAGCTACTATGAAGAAAATTAACTCTGTCCCAGCCAAAACCAGCACATGCCAGTAGATCCCAGAATACTTTACAGAGAAAGGCACTTGCCTCAAAATTCTCCTGAGAATTGCTGTGAGTCATACTAAGGGGGTAAATAAATACCAGTGATAACCAAAGTCTGGAGGAAATACCCAGATATGACCGGAAAGACCACCTTTGCCTCCATCCTGATATGGACCTCTGGGCAGAAATGGTCAGACTGTGGCACTATACTAATACCATTGCACATATATAGATACAGACACAGTGGGGAAGTGTGGCTTGGAAACAGCTCTTTACTACACTTTGCTTTGAGGGGATCTGCTGAAATCTAAAGCTTCAGGATTTACTGTGGACACATATTCACACTTACAGCAGCAGGCATATTTGATTTATTTTAATGAAACCAGAGATGGTTGAAAATTCACATGACTACATGACTTCAACATTTAGGAAATCCTCCTTTTTTTTTGTGCAAGATTATACTCTAAAGGAAGACACACTTTTAGGACACATTTCATTCACTTTATGACAGTTATACAACTGTCCTTCTTTATCCAAGACTCTTTTAAAGATTAATTTATTCTATAATCCCTACAGTGCAGGTCAAAAATGATGATAAAAAATCCCAAGTAAATAATTAATAAAATAATAAATATGTAATCCAATAAAACAACAACAGCAACAAAAATCCCCCCAGATCTTCTTCACACTTGAGCTCTTAACCATGTTATATATTTTCTGTATTTGTCCTTCAGATGGCATGATCTTCAGAGTACTAGCTTAATTTCTGATTCATTCATCAGAGAGTACATGGTCAGTATATAGCAAAAGAACACATAATAGTATACAGATTTGTGACAGGTGCAGATATACACACCATGTGCATTTCTTAAATAGCTATAAATCTGAATGGATATATGGTTGCTCACATATTTAAAATCACACATGTAAACAAATGAGGACAGACACATGCACATGTAATGTTATCATCATAGCACCCATCTCAGGGTTATGCAAATTGATTGCTTGTGTGTGTTTGTGTGTGTGAGGTACAACAAATACCCACAATCTTAAAATAACTCCTTCCAAATGATGAAAATCTTACCATTACCGTGACATGTTTAAATCCAAATGGACAAGTTTATGTTCCCTTCTGCCCCTTTCTTTCTCTTTCTCAGTCCCTCTCTCTGCCTCTCCCTCTCTCTCTCACTTTACCTTCCCAACGGCACTATTTTATTTCAGAAGAAAACTTATGAAAATTGTTGAAACACACACTACAAAGCATTTGCTTTTTTTTCCTCTCCCTTTTTTTTTTATTTCAGCAGATAGCCCCCAAAAAAGGCAAGGATGTCAAAGGCTTCGAGTCCCCCTTTGACATTCACGCAGTGCTGAGAGTCAGCCGGGGTCTCAGCTCTGACAAATTTGCATCTCTTTGAATGTGACGCTTGAAAAAAGCCGGAGCTGCTAGATTAAATTTTTTTTTTTTCCGTCGAGAAAATGAGAAAAGCCTCTATCTCTCCACCGAGTCTACTGGGAAGATCTTTATTCTGATTCTTGTTAGAATTGTTTATCACCCTGACAGACCAGACTCGGACGAGATAAAGGCGCTGCTCCATCACGGGGCCTGACAGTGGTAGGACATGCAGAGAAATGAAAGGAGCAGGGGAAAATATTATTAATAGATGCCGACTTGATTTGCCTCTATGGCACGTCAAGGAAGGAAGGGAGGGGGGAGCCACGGCTTGATTGCAAGCCTATGAAGTTCTGTCCAAAAAAGAAGCTATTTTTCATTAAGTGATAGAAGGGCTTTTTTCATGTTCTTTCCTGAGGAGCTGATAACTTATGCAGTTTATTCTAACCCTGCTGATTTCTGTCAGGGAAAGAAAACTCCTGAAACATGGCTCCAGCTCGTCCTTTTCAGAGAAGGAGGCTGTCTCGTCAAAAATGGTAGCAAAGCATTAAAACCCCAGCTTTGACTCCTGCAAGGTCCCTTGGATCCGATTGGGTGTGCATGTGTTGGTGAGGATGGGGGAGGTGGGGAAAGAAGGTGTTATTATGTACCCACTGTGGCCCTCTGAGGGAAAAAAAAATCAAACTATATATGCAGAGCAGTGCTTACACATATGCACATGCACAAACACACACAACATACACAGAGGCTTTGTGCATTTGAGCATACTTGCAGAAACATTTGTTCTGGTGCCTAACTACCCTGCAGTTAGTAAGGATTTGTCCAATATGAACATGGGTTAAATTTGAGAACTGGAGGCTGAGTGTAAAGTTAGAGCAACCTCATTCAAAATAAATGTTAAAAAATAACCAACTCCCTGCTACCTCCTGTATGCCAGGTCTCACATAGAAATATGATCAGCAATACCAGCTCAGGGGCTCCTGCAGTGATGCTGACTCTGCCATGACTGTCTGATGTTCTGGGTCAAAATTGCCTCTACATGATCATTGTTTCTATTAGGTTAGATTTTTTTAGATGGGGAAAGTAAGAGTGAGAAATACTATTTTTTTGCTTCATGTCCTTGTTATTGTTATTCTTGGATCCTTTACATTTGCAGCTCTGACCGTTTGAGGCATTGACTGCAATGACAGCATTGCAAGAACACAGTTCCTTGTTTGAAATTACCCGTTTGTCTCCAGAAAGGATTGTGTTTGATCACTATCCTAAATGAATTTTGAAATATGTATAAATTTACTGCTAGAGAAATGCTTGCCTCAGGACAATAGAGTAGGTCTGTTTCTGTGAACCTGTTCTTCAAGATCACTTCCTGCTGAATCCATGTTACAATGTGATGAACATCTCGAGACAAGCTATGAATGCTGCAGAGCTCACTTTGCTTTCGGTAAGATGGGAGTGCTTAGCAGCTCAAGGGAGTTAATCAGCACTTTGCTTGTAGAAAGAGTATGGCTTTTTTTTCTGGAAAGCTCAAGGGCAGTCTGAATGCTAGGCAATCTACTTTCTCTTCTTCAGATTCTTCCTGAAGAGTTCTTCTTCATAGTAAGACCAATAAATGCTTATAAAATCCCAGATCGTTTCCATTCAGGTGGCAATAAAAGAGGAATTACTGATATACGTAAAAAGTGAAAAAAATTTAAATACTACTCGGTACCATGTCCTCCCAGTGACATACCCATAGACTTTTGATCTTCATTTTCTCTTCTCACTGCTGTTTGTTTCCCTTGTTTTCTGATCCATAACCAGAGCTAAAATGAAAGTTTTACATGCTTTTTTTAAAGTGCTTAAGAAAGACCTGCACTATCTATCTAGCTAACTCCCTGCCATGTCTCTCCCATACAATCAGTGTCACAATCAAGCCTGGAACTGATTCATTTTCAAATTCAGGTTCAGATGACAAAAGGTGGCTGCTTGGGGCAAGTCCCAAAAACACCAAATTTAGGAACTAGGCAGAGGCTTAAGTTAAGCTATTGCCCAATTTGGGGTTGGAGAAGATTTTTAACATCTACTGTTTGGGTGATCTTCCTAACCTCTCCTGAGTGCTCCTTTTGATACACTGTAGCTTTTCTAATAAAGATCCTAAACCTGCCATAAAACATCAGGCAGCCTGATGTGGCTGGTAGGAGGATTACAGACTGCTGCTCATTAAATGTACATGGCATAGTTATCTGTAAGCTGATACCAGACTGCGTTTGAAAACCCGGTTATCCAACCATCTATTCCTTTCTACATTGTGTCAGAATCCTCATGCAAAACAATTGTTTTAAAATTAAGGACATTTTAAACTACTTCTGAATGACAGTTTAGTTGTTGTGGCACAACAGCAATAAATCGATGTAACAGTGTTGGATAGCTTGACCAGGAACATGGAGGGAGAGCACAGATTTTGCTCAAAAGATCTCATGGTAAGTAGAGGAGATCTGGCAGCTGGAAAGGGGAAAGAAGGTCTTGTAGGCTGATGTTCTGACATGCAAAGACACTGAAAACCTTCAGCTCATGTCCTTTCTGCATTTTCTATGTTGTTAAATCACCGGACTGATGCCTGTGAGTTCCCAAGAACCTTGTGTATGGTGACTTGTTCTGATTTCAGAGGCTACATACACAAACATTTTGAGAAATCCTGTGTTGGCTGTCTATAAGGAGTCTCCCGACTCCTAAATAAAACATAATGACCAATTACAATAGATAGCTCTATTTGTTGATAGTGAAATGCTAGAAGTATTAGGTGGGCTCAAAATGATGTTACACTTGGTTCTGTACACATTAGACAGCTGAAGGATGGGAGAAAAGGAGTGTAATGACTACCTTCTTAAAGCTCAGGAACTGAAGGCTGTTGATACTGGGCAGCCCAAGATCCCACAGAAAGTCCGCAGAAGGGCTGAATGCTTGAACTGAGATCTTTAGTTCTAGTTCAGTTTCTTAACCACAGCACAGCCCTTCCTCAGCCCAGCTCAGGGTGGCCCAGGTCTGTTTTGGCTGAGCCACGCTCTCTATATCAAGTTCCATTGTAATATAGACATGCAAAGCAATTTAGAAAGGCCCCCTTTTTTACGACTACGACTAATTTACGCAAATTCTATGAGAAAATGTCATGACGTAGTTAGGGATTTGCCTCTTCTTTTAACTGCAATTGTTTACATTGCTCCAGTGACAAAGAGGGATATTGTTAAAGAAACTCTGAGAAAGGAGGTTGAATTATGCATCCCCAAAGTCCTCCATTTGCATAGTTTTAGAAAGTGGATATGTTTGGCAGGCGTTCTCTTTATTCAGCCATGGGTTTGGCACATGCCAGAGTACAGAGTCTGAGTGAGCATCATGCAGCAACTTAAACTGAGAAAACAGATGTGGTTTTGCATCTTGGTATGTGTGGAGTCTCAGACTACCATGAAAATATATTTGGGTAATCAACACACCCAAAGTGCACAGTTCACATGTTGATACCTTACAGTTATGCTACAAAAGGAAATATTTTACTATTTTTTTTCCTTTAATTTTGGTGCTCCAAATTAACTCAGTCTTGTCAACAATTATAACTGAATTTATGTGTATTTATTTTATTTCACATAATCATCCAGAATTTTGGGTCCTTATATGTGCTATCCATATCCTTGGATCTACAAAATGGGGATGAGAGAGGGTGACATCACAAGTTTTTTTTGTAATAATTCTATATGAGCAGGCTGCAAAACCCAGAAGAAAGTCTTTTTCTTCTGGTATTTCAGCATTTCTGTTTCTGAGTGGGAGCCTACACAATGTGCAAACACTAATGAAACAGTGAGATAGCTAAGCAGTGTTGAAGAAAGCAAAAAATATTTGCTTAGAAATCATTTCAAATATAGACTAAAGAACTGGTGATTGGAGTGCAAATTTAACATAAGGGATTTAAGACCTGGTTCCATATCACTGGGAGAATTCCCTTGATTTAAACGCTTGTCAGTTCAGGTCAATAAAAGGCAATTACTTTTTTGTACGAAGATAAGTATGAAATACTGAATAATGTCTGGAATGTGTTTATTGCTGATTTTTGTCTGAATTTGGTGGGGAAAATAGTAATTTTTGCATTGTTATAAAATGTCTTACTAGATCCTGTTAAGTGCAATGGTTTCAAGTTGTTAAAGTAGGAAGTTAGGGCTATTAAATCACGGTATCTGTGTAATTATAGAAAACACACACATTTGTACTTTATGATAGCTATTGGTTTGCTAGATTTTTTACAATATTGTGTGGAAACTGTAATACTAACATGTTCAAAGCCCTAAATTTTCAACTAAAAAAGCAGTTGTATATCGCTTCAGGGCAATTTGCAAACAAGACTTAAAAAATAAGAGGGAAAGTAGCTGTAAAGTCACTGACTGTCCAGGATGGTTACTATTGTGAACATTTCCTCTGTAGTTCTTACTTTAATCTATCTAATTTGTTTTCCAACATAAAGTTTTTGCATATATGGTTCTAATTTACAAATATGTCCCTAAAGGACTAAATTAAGATTATATTTTACTCCCACCTGTTACTAGACATGAGTTAATACTTCATAATCATTTATCTATAAATTTGACCTTTTTTGTTTCCTACTGAAAAGGTCTGCAATCAGACTGCAGGTTTTGCAAACAACAGTGTCAGTGAAAATGCTTTAGCAGATTATTTTGCCTGTTTCTGGTGACTGGAAAGCAGATTGCAATAGATGCAAGAAATGCCATGACAACTGGCTACTTCAGCTCCAGTGAGGGCCAGGTTTAACAATGTTAATTCAGGGAGATGTATGTACAGGTCCATCTCTTTCTGCAGAGCCTGCAAGAAAGGGCATCTGGAATGCCGTGGTAACTGATAGGATCCTGGATGAAGGCTTTACAAATCTCTTCTACTTCAAGAACTCATTGAAACTTGATTTAAACTCTTCTTTCTCCCCACATATCAAAGTATGAAGAGGTCATTCATTTGCTTCCAAAAATAAATACATTAAGGTAGCCAAAGTGGCTTCTTACCAATAGCCACAATATGCACCCTCCCTCTCAAAAAATGGCACAAATACAAGAATTGTAAAAAAAAAAATGGTCTTAATACCATTTTTTAGTATACAAGTAACTAAATTTCTTAAGTGATCAACTTTAAGTAAGGAAAGACTGACAATATGTGTGCTCTTTCTGTGGGGAGCAAAAGAGTAGGGGAAAGCTGTCCTTTGATTTTGGTTCATATTCAGGGAACAGGTTAATAATTTAAAGGTAGGAAGTTAATTTATGCATCTCTGAAATCCTCCTTTTGTGCAGTTTTAGAAAATGCATACATGTGACAGGATATCTCATTGTTCTCAGGATGTGTTATCGTGTATATGTGGAGTAGCTTTAGTGCGATATGAAATGCAAATTTGCCTCACTTTGTTCTTGCCACTTTTATGAATATTAAAAATATGGATAAAATAATTGTGGACACTTTTGGAAAATGTCTTTAGCTCCTAATTTCAGTGCCGTAAAGTTTTTATATTGGTGCAGTAGAAAAAAAATTGAAAATTTTACCAGCTTATATTGGCACACATGTGAGAAATTTAATTGAAAATTTGCATTTTGAGTGTACTCTGAGTGGAATTTTATGATGGCATGAAACCTCAGTGCCAATAAGTAGCACCACAGCCTCTAAGGCCGAAACAGTATAGTTCATTCATATTAAGTCAAACAAAACATAGTCATTTGGTTTAGACCAGCACTATCTTCCTTTAGCAATAAGTTTGTAACAGAGAAGGGGTTAAAGAAGAGGTGTTCCTAGACAGATAAGGCAGTTAAGAACACACAGGGTACCACCAGTGCCATCATTATGAGTGCCATAAAACTGTATCTTTCATAACACCAATCCATCATCATCCTGCCTGCTAAGGGGAATGACTTGATGAGAAGCTTTTATGTACCATAGTTTCTACTCTCAGTGGCAGATTTCTACTTGTAAGGGTGGTTCTAAGATTGCTACAATGTCCCTTGTTTCATGTTGTTAAGCACTACCTTCGTAAGCTATTCCTGGTTATAGATATATGCTTCAGAAATCGAAGCAATGTTAAATCAACAGAATAGACTTGTTTAAATTATTGTGGGAGACCAAAAGGCCAAGTCATTATTTTTGCATATGATTCTTTAATGTAAAAATAAAAAAAACCAGAAACTTTGCTTCCCCAGCATTCATTGATGTTATACTTGTGCATTAAGTGCGGACTCAATACTTCATATCAGAAGACAAAGAATTATTGTGTAAGTACTGGAACAGACTATTGCTCCTCAAGACTATGGAATTGGTCCTTCAATTTAAAAGCAGTGTAGTTGGGAAACTGTGGACTCAGAATCATTGGCCTGATTTGTTTAGATTATTCAAATAATAGCATGAGTAACATTCACAGCTTGGGCCTAGATTCTTCTCTACTTTAACTCTTCTGAAAGCTGGACCTGTTTCAGGAATACAACATCTTCTTCTCCATGTGGCTTTTAAGCTGCATTTACAAAGCTATTCATCAGCATGTAGTGACTTTGCTCATTAGTTTGACAAAAGGATGATAATCTGCACTAATGGCTCTGGCTGACTCATATGTTTAGTTCCCAGATGACTTTGACTGACACACTGAAGAATATTAGCAATATGGAAATGAAGGTTGGTCATGAAAGGAGATGGACAAGCATGCTGGGTGAAATCCTGCATATCTTTACTTCCATTAGAGTTAATTTCGTTCTGAGTTTGGACTGCTTTTATAATACATTCCCTTTTCTGATAACAAAAATATTAAGGTCCTAGACTGTGATCCCTGTAGTTAGAAGTTCCTCTCTAGACAGGTAGCTCTTTGGATTATGTCTTCGCAGATGTAAAGTTTCCCTTGAGTATGAACAGACTCTTATCCCCAAAGAGGAAGGTATGAAACGTATGGAAAAAAATTTTAATTTTCCTTTGAAAATCATTCACATCCAGTACTTGGATTTATAACCACTTGGCTAGTTACCAACTTCATGAGCAAGGAGAGGGCCATTTCCAGCTTGGGTTTTTTGCCTGTTTTGATTTTGGGGTAGTGGTCTCTGGGGTAGTTCAGATCTGAGCTTCTCTTCCATAGTAAGCCCTTGCAGAAACTCATGTATGCAGAATATCACATCCACATCTGACATCAAGTCACGTTCAAAGCAACCATTTTGAACAACCAAAAAACCTGAATGTGAACTGCACACCAGCTTTTATTTCATATATCAATATAAGAATACATACCCTGAGACATGAAGATGGTGATAAGTTCTGTACAGAAGAAAGAGCAAATAGTGTAAACCTTTAGGGCTCATAATAACAGGTGCCAAAGAATAGAAGAGGATTAAATCAAGAGTGATCTAAGATGCAACTACACATTAATTCAGAAAGATAAACATTGGCTGAAATTAGGCCTAGCACATGGACTGTCACTGAGCAAAAGGGCTGGAGGTCAAGGGATAGGTTTTACTACTAATTTAACAATCTTTAAAATGAGATTTGACTAAAGCAAAGTTCAAATATAAAATTACAAAATAAATTCAAAGTAAAATGTCATAATTTCAAAGTTTGAAAGCAATGTATTTGGCTTCCATGGGCAATTAGAAATTATTTACAGGGAAAAGAGGCGCACATGCAAGTCAGCAAAGGTTTTGAGTCAAGATCTTACCCGTGCAAAAATTAAACCTTCTGCTTAAGTACTTTGCTTGCTTTAGCAAATGTGCCCCTTCTATTTCTCATCAGTATCTCCAAAAGCAAGGACAGAGAGACAGGTTTTGCTTTGTAGACATGGCATGATATAAAACTTTTTTCATAGACAGGAGTGACTATTAGTGGACCTGAATGGAGCTTTTGGAGTTTTGCATGGCAGAGGCCTACAAAGCATGTATGGGTTATTCCAAAACAGCAGTCAGAAAAGTCACCATGTGAAATATTTATTCCTGTTTTAAACCCAATGTATTTCCTTGAGAAAGCTATATGGTCTTTCACATACACGAGATTCAGGCAGGCATTTAAGCTTGACACTAGTTTATTGGCAGGTGATTTTGAGGAAAAGTACACTTAAAAAAGAAACAAAACATTTAAGAATACCCACCTGGAAATGCCTACCTATCTTCATAAGATAGCTTTACATAAAAATATGAAGCCTTTTGAGGTTAATGGTGCCTGTTTACTTTGCATTTCTTTTTGAGCCCCCTCTACTATATGAATCGAATCAAAAGTCTGAGAACTTCAGTTTGAGAAACTGAATGAAAAATTGTTAAAAAAGTAAAAAGCCAGTTATTAAGTTGGATTTGAAGTCTATCTCCCTGTTTTTGCCAGGAGTTGATTGTAAAGATTGGAAGGCAACTGTTCTTTTTCATAAAAAAAAAAATGGAGAAGGAAAGAAAAGCTCTCTGTATCTTTGTGGCTCCAGGGACAGAAGTATAAAATATGTACAATGTTACATGTTGGTTTGCAGTCATGCGTTGATATTGTATAGATGGAGACATAAACCTGTCAATTCGGGTTTTATTGCCGGGAGTGCCAAATGCACTGTCCAGGAGCTCAAACATACCAGCCTGTGACACCAGCCCAAGAGGCCATGTCAAGGCTTTCCTCTGCTGCTTTCAGAGTTTTCACAGTTGATAGACTACTGTTCCCACATTGTAAGTGCCATGGCCTCCCCCTGTGAGTTTTTTGCTTTTGATAGAGATGGTATTGTTGTATAACAACATTTATGTTTCTTAAGAGTTCCCATATCGGCTGTAAGAAACTCCTTATGTGCTGACCTGAAACAGATGTTCTGAGCACTGTTTTTTTCTACTCTAAATGTTTTAATGGATTGTGTATTTTAATTTTACCAATCACTTAGCTTTCTCATTATATCCTGCTTCTCTCTCAGCTGTCTACGGGGGAGACAGGGAGAGATAACCTTTCTTCTTCTCTCTTTCCAAAGATAAATCAGAAGAAAAGCATAGGAAAATTTATGTGCCATGGTGTGACTGTGGACACTGCTCTGCTTTGTCAGGACCTGTCAGCTCTGTTCCAGACATTGTACAAGAGCACTGTGCCCAGGCTGCCTGCCTCCTGTTTGGGGAGGTGTACTGATATCTGGTTCCTTGGGTGTCACCACTGAAATGGCCATGAACCAGGCTGACAGCACAACTGGGACCCAGAAAGGTGTCTGAATATATAAAGATCTCAGAATGAAAACAAAGTGAAGATAGATTCATCTTCACTATCTGTCAAAAGACAGTTACAGAAAAGTGATCAGATTAGATTGCAAGACTGAAAAGCTGGAAGGCCTGTAGTGCAGATTCCTGACACCATTAAATATTACCCTATGTTTGCACAGTTTTTATCACCTCTCCACAATGTTTCTGTTCAATCATGGAAAATACAATGAAATAAAAAACACATGGTAGGTTTTTAAGAGGCATTCCTGTTTTTTTGAGGCTCTCAGATAAAAGTTACATTGACAACTGGCTGATAAAGTTCAACGTGCCATAGCTCAGTCTTTTTGAGTTACGGAAACTCCACAGGAGTTATTCTCCCATCAGAAAAGGGTATTACACCTATTACAGAAAAGGAGAACAAAACAAAGGCCATAGACACACTGAAATCCACCAGGCCATGAGAATCTCACTTCCCCTCAATGCCACTTTGCTGCAAGTATGGGCAGCAGATTGTGTTTGGATTGTCAGGGAAACAGTCGGGCCATTATTGTTGTTGTTTAATTTTCGGTGGTTGAGGTTTTTTTTCCCTCCTAGCCAAAGTATTAAAAAAAAAAAAAAAAGAGGGAAAAAAAAAAGTTGATTTCTTCAACAAGCAGCTGCAATGACAGATGGCTGATGAATGCACTACCAGCAGTTCCAATGGAACTCGACTCCGTGGGAGTCGGGGCACCGTGCACCTTCCAAAGGGCGCCACGGTAGTCGCTTGGGAAGGGGAGTGAGAGTCGGAATTTCTAACCATGGTGAAAATGTACTGAAGGAAGAGAACATGATGACAAGGGGTGAGAAAGGGAAGGGAGTGATTGAGATCCATCCAGCTGAGTCTTTATCCCCAAGGATGAATTAAGATGAAATAGGGGCCCGGAGCCATAAAAACTTCAGGAGTACTTTAAAAATAATGCCTGCTCTGCTAAAACAGATCGTCTTAGCCACCCATTTGCCATTAGGCTTTGTTGATCTTTCTTCCCTAGTCCTCAGATAGACTCTTCCTCTCTCTCTTCTTTCTATACACTTTTTTTCCTCTCTTTCCTGTTTCTCCGTTTCCCTTCCTAGCCTTGTGACTGTGTAATTGTGAAGGAAACAGCTAGGCTGTTGATCTTCTCAAAGCTGCTACCTGATGCCTATCAGACATCCCCTATAAGCCTTCCATAGCAACCCAGGGTCTGGCAATCCCTGATCAGCCCTGCCAGGTGATCTGTTATGTACTCTCCTTCCTCGTAGTGCTCAGACTTGGAAAAAAAATATTTGCCCTAGGCAGTTATCAGATCTTTGTTCAAAGTTGCCCCACTGAAATGGGTCATCAGCAAAATTTACGACCTTCTATTGGGAGCCGTTTGCCAGGTGTGGGAATTTTTCCTCTTACTGCCTGTGAGTTCTAGCTCACTGTGGAGGCAGAAACTCAACCAGGAAGGAACACAAGCCCCACTTCCTTAAAACGGGTCCACAGACAAATGTAAGTAAACAGTTTTCTGCTTCAAGCAGAATGTCTTGACCTGCAAGATCCCTAGATTGTCATGGTCCCCAAGACAGTGTGATTTCCCCCTTTCTTCACCTCCCTATGTGAAGAATGAGTTAAAAAGAAAAGAACGGGTGGCATCTGGAAAAGCAGTAGGGATTTGTAACAGGGCAGTGAGTAAATGAGGAACAAAACTCCTCAAGCAGTAAATGTACTGTGTAAACATAAAAAATAGCAACAAGCAAGACACATATTCCAAAGCCATCTCCAGTGAAAATCAATTATGTTATATCCAATGAATCAGGGGAGGGGGCTGGTGAGAGAGAATGGGTTACCTATTATTACTTTCAAGTCAAGTCAACCAGCCAAGTCTGCAAACAAAAGCATTTTCTGTCTTTTTCTCTCTGTCTTGTTGATGGCCTCCCCTTGTCTCTCTTCCTTGGCATATTTCTTGCAGTTCCCCCACCCAGCAGTAGTTATATACATCTGAATAGCACTGCAGTTCAAACACCAAAATAATTGTTTTCCTATGGTTTCTAAATGTCTCTTCTATTTCCTTGTATTCATAATCCTGGCATAAGCAATGCTTATCAAGGAGTGTTCTACAGCAGAAAACTCAAGCATGAGACTGTCTACTTGTGTGTGTGTGTGTTTGTGTGTGCTCATGCGTACATGAATACATGTGACCAAGGAGGCAAGAAAATACTGCCGCAGATCACTAATGAAATAATGATAGGTACTTCTTTTATACCTGTGACTGTAAAAAGAAAGGATAGGCTTTATTCTTGTATCTGCACATCGCTAACTAGTGTGAACACACATACAGAGGGGTTTTTTTATATCCCCAAAATCACAAAGTGGGAAATGAAAAGGGGAGGAGGAGAAAGAGAGAATTGCTGGAAATTATTGTCTCTTAGGGTGCTTTCTAATAATGAGAAAGAAGCCCCAATTTGAACTCTTGATTCTTTGCCAGAGAACAAAAACCTTAAAGCATTTTGCTACCTTTAATTGTATTACTCTTTTAGTAATCAATAAAGATAAAAAAGGATCATTCTATATACAGTATGAAATCACACAGGGTCTGACTATGTGGAGATAGATTCCACTTATCTGTCTCTAGGGGTAGCTTCTCTTGTAGTAGAAAACTCAATTTTTATTTCGATTTTAAAGATGTTTCAAATTATCCAGTCAATGCTACATGCATATTAAAAGATTTATTACCAAATATTCTCATCTTGATGTACTGGATCTATGCACCCAATTCCTACTAAATGTTAGTGGAACTGTATTTGTAAATTCCTGCACATCCCTTTCAAAGCAAGACAGTATCCAGAAGCTTTGCAAATACATAGGTAGCTGGATAAATAGCATCAGGATTAACCACTCTAGCATTACTGGTTTTTTTTTTCTTTTTTTGTGTGAACGTTGGTCTCATCTTTCTAAGGATTCAAGATGCAACATAAGAAATTAAAGGCATTTGGACCAAGATTCCCAACGCTTCGGTGTGGGTGTTGAAGGCAGACACCTGACTGCCAAGCAGCGGCACTCACTCCAGTTGAAGGGGAGAGGGAGAGGAAGAGGGGTGCTTCCACTGGATGACTCAGATTTTGGGTGGGCTGAATCCTCCCTGGAGGTGCCTGTTCCTCTCCACTGATTATTAATCAGGGGCATATAAAAAGCCTTTAATTTAAGTACTTGAAGGGAGGTAGATAGGTTACATCAGGCTTTAAAGTATTAAACCCACATTCGTATTCTCTGTTACAGGGTGATTTGAAGGATCCTGCTCAAGGCATAGGCTGTTTACACCTGCTGGGCTGCCTGTTAGACCTTCATGTTAAATGTGGGAAGAGAGATGCCGAAAGGGCAACCATCCCATCTCTCTCATTCACATTGGTATTGAAAAAACATGTCTGTACATCAAAGCCAAGATTTTCAAATATGGGTTCCTAGAGTTTGAACCTTAAATCCCTAGGTAGAATTCATAAAAAGCAGCTTGGATTTCACTGCTCCAGACCTTGAGTTTGGGTTAATTATCAAACCTTAGGCATCCATGTTTTGCAATGTTTGGATCACATCTTAACATTAAGAGAAAACCAGTGTATTATTATTATTATTAATAGCTCTATTAATTAAAATCCCTACATATATGCCAATGTAAACTATAATTTAAGTAAATTAAATATATTAACAACAAAGTTATATAAACAGCACATACCGTGTTAGAATTCAAAGCAAACAAATGCATGTTTTGAAGTGAAAAAAAGATGAGGTAGAAAAAGTAATTACCGCGGGGCCAATAACTGTATTAATTGTTAAACGAGAATACAGCTGCAATAAAATCACATGGAGTGCACAATATACTGAAAGATGGGTGGGGCAACGACAGCACAGACAGGCTAATAAATGATAATTAATAATACCTCTTCTGAAACTTCAGTTTCTTATCCCTAGATCTGCAAGTGCCTTACAAAGGAAGCATCATTAGCCCCATTAGGTAGAGAAAGGAGGAAGAGGCAGAGTAATGAAGTACAGTGTCCAGAGTCACCCACGTGTATGGCTACACAAAGTTACCACAAGTTAAACTAGGGTATAGAGTCAATTGCTCTAGTCTAATTTCCTATTTGCCGGCTCTTAACCTGTGGTAAATTAAACCAAACTTACCTCAGGCCTAATGAGAGGGCTAAGACTCCTCACTGGCTGCGGAAGGAAAAGAGTGAGTACCTGATACCATAAAGACACAATTGCTAACTTGCTCTAATGCTACCTCTGTAGAAAACCTGGTTAGTCTGTATTTGTGAGATGGCAGCGATCATTTCGTGAGGCTCTGCTAACACTGGGATGAGTGCAGTATGCAAATGAAAGGGTTGACAGGAAAGGAACGATACAGGGGGTGAGATATATCGTGCAGTTCAGAGCAGAAAAGTCAAAATCTGGTGCAGATCTGCGATGTGACAGTAGGGTTCCAGGAAAAGCAGGTGGTGTGGGAACACAGCTCCCCATTAGGACAGGGCTCAGAGAGAAGGGGATCAGTTGTAGCCAGAGACTGCATTATTTAAGGCTTTAACATCAGAAAGGGCCAACTTAAAATCAATCTCCCACTTCAGATGCAGGCAGTGTGAAGAATGCAGTGTGGTGTAAAGCGTTCCTGCTGGCACACAGGGCTGAGCACACGTGCTGCTGCGCTCGGAGCGAGCAGCGCTGAGCAGCCTGGCTCTGAGCTCCAGTGAGAGGGTATTACAATAACTGAGCTTTTTGCTAACAAGGTCTGCATTGGTATATTTGTGATAGGCATGGGATAAACTGAGCACGCAGCCAGTCTGTGCAGCATAACTGGAGGGGGTGAGGAGAAGAGCCTCTAACACCAGAATTGTAAACCTGGCTTCTACTTAAGCAATGGCAAAACTCCATTAACTTCAGTTTGAGCCTGTGCTTGCCAGGTACTTTTCCAGGAGCTCTGTAGCTTAACACAGTACTAACATGCAACCAGATCACAACCTCTGAAATATAGTTCTTCAAACCACAGGGGAGCATGATAGAAATAATTCCAGCTAATACCCTCACCCAACACCTGCTTTTACCAGCTCAGAGAAGAAATGTTTTCAGCTGCATGAGGACGCACCTCTCCCCCTCTACGGTTGAAATGGAAATAAGGATGTTGATAGCATGGGTTATATATAAATTTCATTAAGGTATTCAATCTTTATTTTATTTTTCATCTGTTTTGATCTGTCCCAAACTTACTACATCTCTCACATTGTAAAACCTGGGAGAAGATCTGGCATAGACTGCATTTTCCCAAGTGCATTTTCCTGTGGCTCCTTTTCATTCTGAAAACTCTCTTCATCTAAAATCTCAAATCTTTTGTCCAATCACAGCTAATAACATGAAGTCCGAGACAGAAAAATCTTTACTTTTCAGTGCTCTTCCATGAGTCTCACGTTCCTCTAGTTACTGAATCCAGCAAATACCTAAACATTCACTTGGCTGTGGAAACTGCAGGGACGCTGGCTCTTCCTGGCTCATTTGCTCTCACTGACGTGTCTTACTTTATTTCAGCTGTTTTCTGGCTGAGGCTTGATGCAGTAAGTGCATTTAGAGAAATCCAAAGGGCTGCAGATGTACAGAGGAAAGTTATGCTGGAGTTCTGGGGGAATGCTATCCTGACAGAGCTGGGCAGGCAGCTTCTCCACACTGCCAGTACAATGGCCTCCTGGGCTTTCTCCTTGCGGGGGGGGTGGGCACTGGTCAGACAATGGGAGGGCCATGCACTTCCAGAGCCAGGTCAACGTGTTGAAGACCTGCTATGCTCTTTTCCAGAGCCTCCTGAGCTCATGGGAAGTCCTGGTAGTCCTGCTTTACATCAGGGTTCTCAGCTAACATTAACATTAGGTCACAGAATGGGGATTCAGATATCTCTCATGGCTTAAACCTGGCACTTAAGGGCTTTAGTCTTGCTGAGCTTAGGTGGTAGTGAGCTAGGGATTTGAAGATCAAAAGTTGAGACTTAGACAGTATTTAGGTATGCAAGTCTTCTCTGGATTGAGCCCTTTGTCTAATCTTTTTGGCTAACATCATTTACTGCTCAAGAATAGGCATCTTGAAATTCTGTGGTCTGCAGTACCAGCCACAAATTAGGAATGGAAAATACAGGAAAATAAAATATTCATAAGTAGGTATGTTGTATAGAGAAACTTGTGTGTATATGTTTGCGCACCTTATGCAAAATGAATGATTTTTGCACAAGTAGAGAAATATTTTTTAAAAACGAATGTATGATACTCTATGTGAAGTCTACAGTCATAACAGGAAATCATGCAATTTCTGCAGAAAGATTTTATTTAAAAAAGCAGAGTGCATCTCATTGACCTACATTCAGCTTCCCCAGCATACACTGTACCTGCAGAACTTTTCTACAGAGATACATTGTAGATACAGATCAAAGGGAAATGCTGGTGTCAGAATTGTCTAAACGTCCCTTTTTGGGCCTGAAAAACTAGATCATTGCCATGCATTTGCACTGACTTTGTAATTTTAATCAACCTGTAAACTGTTCCTTGGACTGCTGTCTTTAAAAGCCAGGTAGGCTGTTCATGAGGATAATGAATGTCTGTATCTATGGAGCAGATAAATGAAGCCCTCTGTTGCCTCGGAATGAAAATGCCTATTTTAAAGAGCTATCCAAGATACAATGCAGTATATAACAGCAGCAAAATACAGTTAGCATCTGTGTTAAGAGAACTACAATCCACAACCAGCTAGACTCACCCTGTTCAACATATACCCTAAATGTTTTACAGAACATTTGGTCCCCTCTTTAAAAAAGGCAGTGGGGGTGTTAAACATTGCCTGTCGGGAATTGCATGCACATCTGTCTACTCTGACTTAGTCTGAAACCCGTCAACTCATTTCTCACAAGACCTCTGTGATGGAACTGGATTCACAAACATATGGGTGGATGTATGGAGAGCGGTAGAGTGAGAGAAGGGGGCTGCAAGGTGTAACACTGACCACTGTAGTACTGAGCTTTCAGGCACCAAGCTTCCTGATGAGGGTCACACAGAGACATGCTCCAGCTCTCTCACACAATGCCTAAGTAGGTATTAAAGAAACAAAGTTGTCAAAAGAAGCATGCAAAGAGGGGAAGGGCTTAAGTCACCCTTTAGGAAATTTGAAGCATGTAAAATACACCCAATACAAATACACCCACTTAGTGTCTGTCTGCCTGTTGTGCAATCGGGTAGTTGTAGACTGTAGCTTTTTCAAGTTCAAACACTTTATAAGCAGACAATCCCTGTACGATTGCCTTTACTGTTAGACAACTTCATTAATTTGGGGGGTGGTGGTGTTTCTAATTATGACATCATAAAAATACTAAAAAACCAAGACAGACACATAAAATCTCCATTAATCAAAAACTTTCACTGAGATGGAATGTATTCTCTCTGTTTTCAAGTATTCTTAAAAAAAAAAATCAAAAAATTCATGTGGTAGGTGAAAAGAAAATGTACAAAATATATTCCTTCTCCAAAAGTAAATAGTCAACCTTTATAGAAAATTGTATAAAGCACGAAATATTTAGGGGAAGTGTATGTCACATAGGAGTATAATTGAGAAGTGACTTGTATCACTAAACATTACCAATTTCCAGTGAGCTGTAATTGTTGCCAAGTCTCCAAACCTGTAGGGTCCTGGGATACAAATCTGAACTGATCTGAAAGCATCCTGGAATTTACTCTTAGAACAAATTCTGTTGCTTCAGTGTTGCATTCCTGTCTTGCTGTTTTCATAGGCTTACCCAGTCTCTAAGGTCTTTCATTAACCTTTAACCCTTCCCCAGAATCATAATCTCTTTTTTTATTTTCAGGAGTAGGAATTATTTTGTGCTACTTGTGCATTGAATCCTTTAAGTAAAATAAATGTCATTGATTGTTCTCTTTCTACACTGGGTACTACGAATTCCTCCTCCTTGTCCTTAAATATCTGCTCAAGATAGCTTGAATTTCTCCTGAATTCCTGATGGCTAGTCACAAAACAGATTTAAATCTCATGAATTCAGCATTCATTGAACCTAATCATCAGCTTCTCTCTTGAAATTACACTGACAATTAGGAAACTTCTGCCAGAACACGATACCTTTCATGGGATTCTGCCTGGGTCTCATTGGCTACAGATTATAAGTGCTTTACACCTTTATGACTCTAAAAGTCATAAAGGTGTAGCACAGACTCTTTCATAGAGTCATAAAGGTGTAGCACAGACTCTTTCATAGAGTCTATGCTACCTCACTCAAAGGTAAATTTTGCTAATGCAGTGTGTAGGAATTACACAGGCACATCCAGGCAAACCAAGGAATGTGAATTTGTTTTGGTGTGCACTAAGGAAATGCTCCATCATCAGATAAGTCCATGTACTTCATTTGTACTGATTCAGCCTAAAACCAGGCATTGAAGATTTAAGTTATGTTAAAAAGGCAGTGGGAAGGACACAGGTAAAGAAAATAGGGGAGTGGGAGGAGACTATAAATACTAGCAGCTTTATTTGGGAAGCAGCTAAGACAGCAAAACTGGGTAAGAGAACTAGAAAACGACTCAGGAAAATGGAGTCTTGATCTTGAAGTTTTTGATCTTGAAAAAAGATCAAAAGGTTTCTGAAGATAATGCATTCAGTATCTTCTGTGACTATTCTTGAGCATTCAAAACATGGCAATGAGAAATCAAGCTGTAGGAAATTAGAGATTGCTTTCAAAATGCTTCAAACTGAATTAATACCAGGTAAAATGCTCCAACTAGGGTTTCACTTGTTGAAAAGGAGAAGGGTTTTGGCTGTAGAGTTCAGTCCTCTCCTATGTCTCTAATACAGTGCCTGTTGTCCATAGATTTTGCTGTAGTAGCTTCCAGTTTTTTAAGGGATCAGAGAATCCTGAGAGGAACAGGGCATTATTCCTTTGCATTCATTGCTTCTACGCTGTCTTGTGAGCCAAAAATCCATTGTAGTTTTGGGCCAGATTCCCTCTACTAAGTATTGACAAGGCTATGGGTGATGCTCTTGTCAGTAAAGTATAACTGTCAATAAAGGTTTAGTATCCTAGTAAATTAGTAAAGGTGGGAGTATTCTGACCTATTCAGTTGGTAGTTTGGGATAAACTGTGGTAAATCTATTCCAACTACATATTTCATTACTTGTAATTAAGATTTTTTAATAGGGTCATAATGTATGCTAATTATTTATGGATAATACCTTAACATTTTAAATTCCCATGGTTCACAGGACAGAACAGCTGCATGTCTCTCTGTCCCAGGACAATGTGTATTTCATCATTCAGGAAATGCTAGAAGGTCCAATGTCCTTATGCTATGGATTAACAATGAGTTTCCTTTTAGGGAGCAGCATGTCTATTTTTTAAGGTTGCAAACTAATCCAAATCACCTCAATTCTCTGAAATAATCTGAAAAAGAAAAAATATATTTTTCAGAAGCTGTTTAATAATTTCCCTCTGAAAAATACTCTTCATAAACAACATTCAGCTTGGCACCCAGGACTGGGGCACATCAGCCACTCTAAAAATCTTGCTCTTGGACACTGACTAATTGAAAGAAAATGGCCTTTCCAAACCGGATTGAAATCCATGCAATATACACAGTGATTTCAAAGGACCTTGGACCACAAGGAGGAGGAAAATTTGGCTGCTAGGAGTAAAATTCCCTTGTTTTGGTGTATTCTGCAAGTGATAAAGTTTGAGAATTAGAGCACTGTCAATATGTGCTATAAAACCACATGTCCTTTAAGAGGATAATGCTCCACTAGACCTTTTGCCACAAATTATTCTATATAATTGGACCTAAGATCACAAAGAGTGCACATTTACAAGATAAATTGAAAATTAATGAACAAATAATATAGTAATTACCAAATCCTTATTATTTGAAGAATATACACTCTATGGGGTCTATTTCTTCCTCGATGAGCATGTGTAACCCCCATTAATTTTAATGGGAGTTAAGCGTGCACATCAAGGGAAGAATTAACTCATGATTTTAAAATTGACTACTAAGATTAAGACCTGCACTTTTGGCTTTGAGTTGAAAATGTGGTATATCTTTTGATATTTATCTCTTTTTAATTGTGTATTTGTAGCTGAAGCAATTTGCAAATCATTGTTATCCCTATCACTACAAGGCAAAGATAAATTGCATTATATAGCCTACTTCTTGGGTTCCTTGATGTTCTTTTCTGATTAAATTGAACTGTACCAGCAGTATCATAATTAATAATCTATGCTGATCAAGTTGGCAGTGCTAAGGCTGTTTGGTATCTGATGGCAGTGAAAAATTATTCAAGCAAGGTGTGTCGTTGTTTATTTTTTTCACTAACATGAGAAATATACAATTAATAACACTGACTCATGGATATTATCAGATTATGTGAAACCTGCAGTTTAGGTCTGGACAAGGAAAAAAAACCATCCAGTTTAATAAGACTTCTGAGGCAATTCATGAACTATGATATTAATCCTATGTGAAAAAAGATTTTACTCCTTGGAAAGAGATTATAAGATCCTCAGATGGAAGCTTTCAGTCCCAAATGAATTAGATACTGATGCTAGTTGTTTCTACATCTCAGCTTAGGACAAGGATGTTGTCATGTGCCCTTCTGCAGTTGTCCATTAATGAATATTAGTGAAATGGCTTCTTCAGTTGTTCATAGCTTTTTTGATATTGATCCAGGCGTCTCTCCCCCTCTTAGAGTTGGAACTGAAAGCCTTTTTAAAGTGTAAACCAACATGGATTAGATGTATACAAAGAACTTCTAATTTATTTCAAAAAACAGTAAAGCCAAGTTTTGCTTTTTCAAATGAATTCTCCTGTTCAAATTTTACATTTAAACATAGTATTATGTTAATGGTGAAGAGCTCAGAAACATGACTAACAAGAAGGTGACCAGTGTAATCTTCACATCAGAGCTGAATGAATTGCAAAATATAAATGAAAGAAGTGAAGGAAACCAAGTTAAAATTTTAAAATTTGTTGCCTTTTATGTAAGCTGTTTTTCTCATCATAATCAGAAAACTCACCCTAGTAGCAGATTGCAATAAATATGTTTCATAATCTACCTGTTGCTCCTCACACTATCTCAAAGTAGAATCATTTTCCATTGATTCAGCTGTGTGAAAGTACAACTGGAATTCACTCACAAAGCGTTTATCCAGATGAATGGTCATTGAATAGCCATTTTAAACTCCCCTTTATTTTGTTCACCTATTCAATTAATTCCAAATGTTTCAAACTCTTGCAGCTTCCAGCTGCCATTTGCACTGTCGCTATCATTCATGACCACATTCATGACCACTATAACTTAGTACTGTTTTGAGCTGGAGAACCAGGTTAGGGGCAGGAAGCCCTAGGTCTCAGCAGTGGAAATCAGCCAAAATAATGAAAATCCTTTCAATTTTATGTTCTCAGCAGCAACTAGTTATAGAAGGTTCCTCTGCACTTCTGCACACACTGTAAGTTACCACCAAAGGACACAATTTGCAAAACTTTAAAACATCTGAAATGGGGCATTCGGTGTTATTAGTCAGTTATGCTAAGTGAGTCCTTTGTCCTCTGGCTATTGAGATGACATTTGAAGTAAGTGAGATTCACAGTTTTGCTGCATCTGTTGATCAGAGGATGAGAACTGAGAATTTAGAAACTGATCAAAATCAGAGTGTTCTGAGTGACATCTGTAGCAACTTTTGAATAGTAAGCAATGTGAAAGGGGTTCAGCAAGAGGTCTCTTGAGCATTTTCATGAGAGAAAAATTAATTCTGGACTGCCTTAATGAAGGTTAAATGCAACAATTAAAAAAACCATAAAAGGATAGCCAGAGCAAACAATGTATATTAATAATATTGAAACAGGTGGTTCAAGATGTATGGTAACTGCAGTAGTGACTTGTGCTTGTGTATTTGGTCAAGATAGAGTTGCAGAAGGGAAACATGTTAAATCTTCAAGTTAGAAGATACACATTTTAGGATAGCATTCTTGTCCTTCCCCCTTAGATGACAGGTGGCTAAAAGGTTTTATTCGATGTCAAAATAAAAGTTTTATAAAGAAGATGTCCCCTTACCAGGCTCTGAAGCTTAGAAAACAAGTAAACCAAAACTAGTCTCTTTTTCAGGGGTTATTGTTGGGATTTTTTGTTTTTTTGTATTATGTTAATAGGCAGACTCCTAATCTTGTTCAAGCATGGTCGGTTTTCTACCTGCCCTTGAAAAATCAGAACCTGAACAATGTAGCCCTTTATGAAATACTGGTTTCAGTGCATCTGCATATGCAGTAACATNAGGTCTCTTTAAATTCTGGCACCGTCTCCTCTGTGAGGGTGGTTGAGGCCACGGCAGGTTTTCCTTTGCAGACCAAAACTCTGGTCTGTTAACAGCAATGTTGTAATAGAAACCCGAGGCTATTATGGGCTCCATGTCGTCATCCTGCTAGATCTGCTCGCTGACATTCGTGTGCAAGTGCTCCTTTACAATTTCATCCAATGTAAACTGGGATAATTGTTGTATATACTTCTTAAGCTTTTTAACCTGTAGGTTACAGGTGGGATAAATAATAACTACTGACCAGGCAGAGCTGCTGCAAGGACATGTTTCCCCCCTCTGCATAGATGAACCACATGAAATCCCAAGCCATCTCTCAAAGGAATCTTTTTCTATTTTCTTGTTCTGTGTTTCCCTCTGATACCGAGCAAGATACAGCCAGCAGGTCCATGGAAGTAATTAGTCTCCTCTGCTCATTAGGCCCCCTACTCCTTGTGAGGCCACATCTGTGACGGGGTCCATCATTTGGGGATCCAATACAAGAAGACACAGACTGACAAGGTGAAGAGAGACCTGTGGAGGATGGAGCTGACAATGAGTGAAGAGAGGCTGATTGAGCTTTGTTTAACCTAGATTAGAAAATGCTACAGAGCGAATCCAACTTCAGCACACGTGCAGCTAAGGTGCAGCTAAAAGGAGGTTACAGAGAAGACAAAGTCACTCTTTTCTCAGAGGGTTACAGCAAACGGATGAGAGACAAATGGATGAGAGGTCACAACCTACAATAAGGGAAAATTCAACTGAATATTAAGGAAAAAGTTTTCCCAAGGAAAATGGTTAAGCACTGGAACA
>VZTO01015696.1:33804-53397 GCA_013400615.1 Syrrhaptes paradoxus | reverse complement strand
TCTTTTCTCAGACTTTGGAAGCCTTTTAAAAAGTGCTTGTAGTTCATTTTAAGACTGCTGCAGCTATGGCCCAAAGAAGTTTTAAATTACTTGCCTAAGCTAAAACACTCCCTACTGTGAGATAAATAGTGACAAATATTCTGCCTCCTTATTTTATATGGGTCCCATTTCCCTTATCTGTGGTTCTCTCAGATTTTGTTCTCTCGTATTTTGATACTTAACATTTAAAAACCTGTGTTAGAAGAGTTCAGTGAAGGGGACAAACTGTCTGCCTCATGATTTCTTGGTGTCCCCAGCTTGTATGTAGGTTATAGATATATTTTCCCCTGTCTTCCTTTCTATGTCTTTTCTACAAATATGTTCTACTGACATCAAAGACTACTGTGTCATGGAATGTTGCACGACCAGGAAAGGTCTGTAGCACAGACAGCAAAGAAATACAGTAAGAGAAAGTGTGTTATTCCCTGCCCTCAGCGGAAAGCATAGGAGGTTTTCTACAGATTATCAGAGTACATGAGTAAAAAGATTTAATTTAAATTCTATCTGTGTAAGTAAGGTTGACTCTGATTTGTGTACTAGCTAGTTTGGGTAGTTGTTTTTAAATTTAAACAAAAATTAGGTGTTTCAGAATGTCAGAAACTGAGCGGCAGCCTATCCATTTCCACAGCAGAGGTCCAGAGAGGGCAGCGGGGCTGCAACCTCCCTCCACTGCTTTTGCTGGTGCACAAACTCACCTCGCCCAGATAGCTGTCACCCCAGCCACTGGGTGTTTCTGCAGTGGCCACTACAGGCACTGACTGGCATTTGTGATAGCCGTGCTCTTTGCCAAAATTATCCCTTTTCCATCCAGTCACTTGGCAGTCAACACTTGATGCATTTGTGCATTTGGACATGTCTGCAGGTAGGAGGGTCTGGCTGTCTTGGCCAGCCTGTCTTATTCTCTGAAGTGCAGGCTCTCCCACACAGGGTCATACTGCTTTAGTATCAGTGAGGCCAAAATGGACTGACACCATTGTGAACTGGTATTCGTTTCTTGCATTCCCATCATATATTCAGATAGCAGCACTGTCATCTACAATCTTTTTCACCTGCTTCCCTTCAGTTGTGTCTGACGCCCTTATTAGAGTTTTCAGCTGATTTCTGCTGCTGCATCACCCAGTCAATTGCAACACTGCACAGTGCAAGGTTTAAACAAGAAAATAATGCAGCTCTAGTTACTCCCTGCGTTGTCTATAAGCTGCTCAGGATTCCCTGCTGTTTGTTTTCACATAAGATTCAGTGTGGTTTCTGGCAAAGCCAATGATCTCAATAGCAAAGTGGCAGTGGTAGCATCACTATGGAGATTTCTCTCTGTTTCTCTTTTCCAAGCTCCTTGAAAAAGGGAGGAAGCTGATTATCACACTGTTTTCAGTACTTAGCACTGCTCTGTATTATGTCAAGATGTATCAGGCAGGGGAGCTTCATACTGACAGTGCTCAGGCATGTATTTCCAAACGCATCAACTAGGACATTAGCAGCCCTACCTCATGAGAAAATTGATCAGGTTTACTGTGTTTTTGCTATTACAAAAACATGCATTGCCTGGTGCTTTTCATTTAGGAGGCCTACTAGTGCATTAGAGCCAGGGGAATATTAAAATCTGTCATTTGCAGAAGTAAGCTGAGGGACAGGGTAATTAAGTGACTGGCCCCAAGAGCAGATTTTGACATAGAGTTATGGGATCCATGTTCTCAAGCCCCCTTTCATGACACCAAATTGCACTAAGGTTTTGGTGTTGCTACTCCATGATGTGCTTTCCACTCATTAAAAAAAAATGCAATAAATTCAGTAGTAAACTATTGTTAAAACCTAAGAAAATCAAGGTCTAAGAAAATTCATTATTTGCTTCCTAGTCAGTTTCAATCAAAATTGAATTGTAGCTGGCCTTAGAGATGAGTATTTCAACCAAGCAGCTAAATGAAAGGCAAAACCTAGCCCTGGCAATCTGTTAATGAAAACAGTCCCTTTTTCTTCAGTGTTCAGAGAGCCAAGTTATTGACATAGCCTTGTTATAATTTGTAAAGCATCTTAATTCTCCTTTTTTTTTTTAATGTGGTTATATAAAGGAGGGAACTAGGATCATTCCTGTTGTGTCTCTTTCCTATCACATCAGTTCAGTTAGTTTCTTGTGAAGAATAGGAGGTATGGCTGGAAAACACGTGTGATCTGACTTTTTTGATAAACTGCCTGAAGTTGATGACTGAACAAATATTTTTGAAAGCAAGGAAAGTGCATTTACTTGCCCCTTAAATCCACCTGCAAAACTGGCACCCGTTCTCCTTTTTGTTTGGTATTCTTATTCTGTCATATTAAGAAGTGGCCTGTGCTCCTAGTATCTGTCAAGCTACCTCATTGTACTGGAAATACACTGCAGCTTGTCCCACTTGAGATGTTCAGGCATATTGCATTCAAGTCTTACTTTTGCTGAAGATATATATCTACAGTTCATCAGGCTAATGCAATGAATAATTAGGAGTAATTAGGATGAAATCTAGGAAATTGCTAAAACCAGACAGGGTTTTTTAAAAAACAAAACAAAACAAAAACACAAACAGAAAAACCACAAAAACAAAAAAAAACCACACAATGTTCATGACTGATTTAATTTTTTACTGGGCATCATGCAGTTCAGAGGAAGACATCCCTAGGACGAAATCATCTCATCTTGGGGAAGAGTAGAGAGAGGAGTACGCATGCAGAAGTTGCTCATAGGTGCTGTTTTTCCTTGCAAAGACATCTAGTGATTGTTTGTCTGAAGATGTGACTCAAGGATTTTTTGCCTTTCGGTGCCAGACCCTCAGTTCAGCATGTTCCCATCTTCTGGAAGGTGCTTTTTCCCACTTCTTGTGCCCACACAGGAACCACTCACTCTAGTGGGCAGACCTGAAGGGCATTCAAAGTGCGTTGGTTTTGCAGTTGGATGCCGAAATGGGCCCCATGGAGTACAGGCTGAAGAAGTCATACCAAAGGGAAACCTGGAACTAACCTGATACAATACATTTAATGAGAGAATGAGGTGGTGAAGTATTTTAGATAGTATTTTACTGTGAAGAAAAAGCAACAGCAATGAATTTCTAAAATTGTGTTGAGCCAACTCAGCATGTCTTTTTGACCTGTGACAGTTGGATTTCCATAGCACTGAACACAAATCCAACTATCTGTTTTCATACACAAGATGCTGACACCCACAGTGCCTGGCAGGGTTTTGCTAACAGGGTTTTTATACCTGTTCCTTTTACAACAGAAAACACAGCAGAAGTTTTCAACTGTACCTTTTTTTTTCTGTTTCCCTTCTGGTCATGTACATCTAAGCCTCTGTTGCTGTAAAGCCTCTTATGCCTTTCAACTATATTGTAAGAAGTAGCCTATTTAGCTGGGCTATTCATGCTTTTGACTTTGTCTGGGTTTTTCAGAAATATTCTGATTTAACATCTATTCTCACATGGGCAGCGGAAGGAGAGCTACAAGTGCTGTAAAAACACTAAAAGATAATTATCAACTGAAAGAGGGAGTCAGAGTTTGGAAAGTCACTAATCAAAGACAAGAAAAAAAAAAAGGAACAGGGTTTTCATCCTCCATTCAGGATGCTCTGGCTAGGAGCCACACTTCTAGTAATATAAGATATTTTCAGACATGCCAGATTGCATCAGGAAGTGGAAACCAAAGAAGGAAACAAAATATTGAGCTTTCTCTCGTGAATACCTTAATCTCTCCATAAATGCTTGAAAATGTCCTTCTGCATTAGTTACCTTTTCCCATCTCAAGGCAGGTGGATGTGGTGTCTCCAAGCAGCAGCAGAGCTGTTCCCAGCCTCCTCAGAAAGAGAGATCATTTTGCCTGTGACGGGGTTGTTTGGAGTGCCATCAATCCCAGCTATCTCTGAGAATCAGATCCCTAAAATGCTGCTGTCACAGTTGCTGCGACTGAGTTGTTGTGGAAGTGCATGTGAGCTGTGACAATTTAATGTTCCTACTACAGTAAATTTTAGGCAAGCTGATGCCTCTTTTGTGACTTCATAGCATCTATCTGATAATGCTGGCACCAAAGTTTTTACTACACTTCAGGAACTCCAGGCCTTTTTGTCAGAATGTTGCAAAACCTAAGATAAGTTAGTCATCAACTAAAAGCTGTAAAAAGGCTTTAAAATGCAAATATGGCATGGCACAGACCTTTCAAAAAATGCTTCAGATAAAAGCCCTGTCATATTAATTCATATGAACTGTATATGGCTTGAATGTAGGCTGAAATAAGGTAGATGGGAATACATCCCACGTGCTAGCAGAATGCCACGGTGCACTTGGGTAACCATATGAAAACTTACAGGTGTCGCTGCACATTCACATACTGATGGGTATGAGTGGATCAGCTCAGAGCATGAAACCAGGCCCGTTTGGAGACTTCCTCTGGGAAGAAGCTGCTCTGAACACCTTGCCAGCCTGGCAGGCTGTGATGTGCCGCCTGGGCAGGCAGCAGCATTGTTCGGTCTGGAGAAGGCGCCGCGGGGCCCTGGCGGCTGGTTGCCCCATGCTGGGCTCTGCCTGAGGTCCCAGTGAAGCTCGGTGTGGTGTTTCCCATGGCCCCACATAAACAGATGTCCATGGGATGATTCACAACATTATAATTACACACAATAGTGCAAATGTTTAATTAATCAGGTCTCATGTTCTTATTATCCCCTCACTGGGTTTCACTAATAATGACCCAGAGGAAAATTCTGCTCCTGTCTGTGAATTATATTTTATTTACAAGGGTTTCATTTCTTAGACAATTTTTATCTTTAGTTCCTGGGTAGTACTACCAACAAGAAAATAAAATTCTAATGTTCTTTCCAAGTAAAACTTGTGACTGGGCTAAAATTCAAAATCAGGGAGGGCTTTGTGCTACCTCACATGGTTCCTTTAGCAGAATAAATTAGAATAACTTAGCACTTAGTACCTCTCTTGCCTCACATTCACAAGATGCATAAATATTTGGCTGTAATCCTATCACTAAAGCTGAGAGGAAAAGAAAAGAGGTCTTGAAGGAAAAGCCGTTCTGGATGAGGAAAGAAAGCAACCCCTTCCAAGTTGGTTTGCAACCCATAGGAAGGGTTAAATTGTGGAAAGGTGGCTAGAGCCAAGAATGGAATTCCAGTCTCCTTTGCTAACAATGCCTCTGCCACCCACAAAAGCCAGCCTCTGGAAAGAAAGTGTTAAAAAGGATATTGTTTGCATTAAGGGGCTGAATTTTCCACTGGGTAATCATCAGTGAAACCCAGTGAAGGGCAAATGAGGATGGCAGGCCTGATTAATTAAACATGTGCTATGGTGCTAAGAGCAAGATTTATGCTATTGGTTTTACAAGAATCATTGATATTAATACTGCTAGTAGAAATTTTCAGATGCTGTTTACTGTTTCCATTTTTCACTGCAAAACTAGTGTTAAAAGTACAAATGAAGGTTGTGGAGTATTGCTATAATGTTGTACTTTTGCTCTCTAAATGTTACTCCCTCTCTACAGAAGAGATCTTGCAGTGCTGCTGTTAGATCCACTGTTGCATTATTTCTATTATAATCTCCAATTCTGGAGGCTTTTAAACCTGATTACAAACATTTACTTTGGGCTAAAATCCACTTTGCAAAGAGCTCCATCCAAGATATATATGTTTGCTTATGCATTGAGTGCACGCCCATTTGTACAGAATATCACACGGAACTTTCTGAAAAAATTGAAAGAAAAATAAGTGTATGCATTTGTAAGTTACAGGAATACAAATAGCTATCTTCCAGTGATCTGTGAAGCTGTACACATGGTGATGTGTGGCATTGCATTGTGCTAAAGCCAAACGGCACAGACTGTTCAAGCCTGAAAGAGATAAGCGTCATTACAAAGCATGGAGTAGAACAAAATAACATTTTGGGGACAACAAGGGCTACTGTACAGAGACGCTTTCTCCTCGAAGCAAAAGGACGTTTTTATAAAGCTGTTAAGTATTTTCATCACTTCCAGGTTGATATGCAACACATTCAGAAGTATCTATTTCATAATGTGTTAGCAGAGTAGAAGCTGAATGCCCTTGCACCATAAACACTGTTTCAGAAATGTGTTTATGGGCACAATTCTGCTTGTGTCATTAATATCCCACAGGAAATAAAGCAGTAAAATCTGAAGTGTGGGATGTGAATGTGTGTCTTGGGGTAGAAGGGGGGGGTTGTCTGCTTGCTCGTATCATGAAGAGCAACCAACCAGGTCAGTGTCAGTTCAGCTGTTACTTTTCTGATAACACACTTGTGTTTACTTTTCCCATTACACTAAAGTGGAACATTTTGTTGGAATTATGCCTCTTCCTCTTGGGTAATTTTTTTCCTTTCTTGACAGGAAACTCTCAGTAGTCATGTGCAAGCCAGTAAAGTCTGTAGACTTTGCGTTAACTTTGCTAGGTCTCAAGACTGAGGCAAGCTTGCCAGGCTTTGTGTGGGGTCTTCTTGGCCCAACTGGAGCTTTGTT
Organism: Syrrhaptes paradoxus; assembly: GCA_013400615.1. Lineage (NCBI taxonomy): Eukaryota > Metazoa > Chordata > Aves > Pterocliformes > Pteroclidae > Syrrhaptes > Syrrhaptes paradoxus. The sequence continues at coordinate 46,872 of VZTO01015696.1, read as the reverse complement.
TTAGTTAACTTAGCTGTTACAAAAATACTTCCAATGGTCAGGTGACTGTTGCCTAATTTGTTTTACTTTTGCTTATCTTTGTACAATCACAGAAGAGCCATAATCTTATACTTTATAGTTTAAAAGTATTTTATACTTCAGCCATAATTTTATATTTTATAGTATAGTTGCTCTGCACAGAATACAAAATTTATGACCCTACCATAGTAATGACATCATTATGTCATTATATGCAGGCCTATCATGACAGCAGAGCGTGTGGGAATGGGTACACAGCATAGAGGTGTACAGCTGTGGGGTGATACAAGAGAGGGAATAGGCTGGCACAGGACACCCCAGGGCTACAAACAACTTACCACTGTCAGCTAAAGAGTCATGGACCAGGGACCTGAGCAGAACAGGTATCTATCTAGCAGCAACATGCAACAGGTGTCTATCTACCAAGTGTAAAATACATCACACAGAGTAAATTGGGGCATAACATGATCTCCAGACCAATAAAGATAGAGTGAAGTGTAGAAGTGTGTCACAAAGGTGCTGCTGCTGGCCTGAGGACATGTAGGGGCTGTGGGAGGGTCAGTATAAATTCCGAGAAAGTGGAAGATAGTGGAAGATTTTGTATAATGATTTTTAAAATAAATTATTAAGGAGATTTATTTTGTGTTAATTAGATCATTTGGACAATGAGTGTTAGCATTGTTCTAGCTGGACTGCTCGTTAGAACTACTTATTGTTGCTCAGTTACACTGCAGGAATTTAATTATGCTGAAAGAAATTCTAGGCACCCTTTATAAGGTGTGCTGCCCTTTCTGCCCCATAACAAGTTTTTGAGTGTAACATCGGAGCACTCCTGGCAGATGAGAAATTGCTGTTCATTTGTTTTGTTAAGCATTCCTATCTTAAGGGGGGATGCTGCAGGATTTAAGTATTCTAGCATAGATAGTGCCTACCTGGAAATGGGAAACCAGCTAGAGTTTTCCTATAGCAATGCTCTTCCTGTATTTGTCTTCTTAAGGCAGATAGCAAGTGAGAGCATTGATGGAAAATTAATTATAAGATACATTTTAAAATACTGAACAAGCTAAGCTGTTAACCTCAGAGAAGTGTCTCCCTTGATCTAAACTGCAGAAGTTTATGGAGACCTTAGCAAAGCCTGGATCTTCAAGCCAGCTCAGCAGCTCTAAGCACATGCCTGATGCTGGGGCATCACATGAATTTTCTGACGTTATAGGCACCCAACATCTCCACTGTTGATCTGGTAGCAGGTGCTGGCCCCTGCAGGCTCCTGGCCCCCCAGCATTCTGCAGAGCTCGGTGCTGAGCAAAGGCTTAGTGGTGCTGCTGGCTGGGTGATGTGTGGCCATCCCATACTCTCCGCATGGCTCGTATCTTCGTCTGTTACGTGAGTCGTGTGCTCCCTTGTCAACATCCATGGCTACAGGGTGCCTTGTGCTAAACCAAAAAATCACTTTGGGAGTTAATGGAACCTGAAACCCAGCTTGGCAACAGTGCTACCACACCAGAACTGTCTTACAGTGTGTGGTGGGTTAACCTTGGCTGGACATCACGTGCCCACCAGGCTCCTCTATTGCTCCCCTTTCAGCAAAATAAGGGGAAGAAAATAAGATGAAAAACTCGTGAGTTAAGATAAAACCAGCTTAATTAAAACAAAAGCCAAGGCTGTGTGCAGAAGCGAAAGGAAAACAAAGATTTTATTCTCTACTTCCCATCAGCAAACAATGTCCAGCCACTTCCAGGAAGTAGAGCTTCCATATGCATAGCAGTTGCTCCTGGAGACAAACATAGCAACGAATATCCCCCTTCTCCTCCCTTCCCTTAGTTTTGTTGCTGAGCTGATGTCATATGGTACGGAATATCCACTTGGTCAGTTTGGGTCAGCTGTCCTGGCTCTGTCCCTTCCCAAGATCCTGCCCACCCCTGGGGCCCTGAGCCTACTGGGGTGGGGCGTGTTGGGGAGACAGCCTTGATGCTGTGTGAGCACTGCTCAGCAGTAGCGAAAACACTAGTGTTACCAACACCTTTCTAGCTACAAATACAACACTCAGCACTATGAGGGCTGCTATGGGGAGAATTAACTCCATCTCAGCCAGACCCAATACACTGTGATGGCAGCCGGTTTTTGGGGCAGAAGTGATGAGGTGCATCAAAGCCCTGAGGTGCAGGTCCCTCCTGATGATAGTGCACCTCTGATGACTGATAACCTGTAACATATGCAGAAGAGCTTTCATCTCCCTTGGGCCTTGGCTTGTCTGTCTGGGACTGCTAGGTCACTAATGATGATTTTCTTTTGTCATTTCCACTTATGAAACACAAACGAAGTTTTGGAAAAGTGGTGACTTTGCCTGCCTATAGATTACTGGAATGATTTTCAGGCAGCAGGCTTCATTTTGCAGTTTGTATAGGTATGGCATGCCTGCTTGAAATCTTGCATCTGTCAGTTCACTGTTGTCAGAATATCAGCAGATAGAAGCATGACTGCTGACTTCAGGTAGCGGGGAGACCTGTGTGAATTCGTAATTCTTGTTGTGATGGGCTTCATTCCTTGAAAAGGATTTTTACAGATTAAGCTGCTGACTACTGTAGAGCTGTTCTTTCATGTGTGTCGCCACCAGCCACTTCAGAAATCCAGAACCACTGGGATTAGTCACAGGCATGGATTTGTTATGCGTGATGTGAGAGCATGTTCTCTCTTCACCCACCCTACTTAGGGTGAGCACCAAATACGCTACAAACTAAGCATCTTGCTAAGAAGAAGGTACTAAGCAATTTTAAATTAGATGAAACTACTCTGATGTGAAAAAGGCATTTTGGTTTTATATGCTGTATACATATGGACTGGAAAATTTTAAAACTCAATCTGCAGTGTCAATTGTGACATGTACTTTCTATTCATCCCACAAGGAACCAGTCCTGGCATGTGGTCAACTTTGTATGGCACGGTGAGGAAATAATTTGACCTCTTTGTATCTTGGTTTTTGTCATTTATTTAAAAAAAAAATCTTACATATGATTGTATGACTCCAATTAACAGTTCAACAACAACTTTTATGTTTTCAAAAGATCTGTTTTAGAATAGCCTTGCATGTGTAAGCTTGGAGCATTTTTTTATTGTTTTCTGAGTGCCTGAAGAGTGGTACATATCTTAGAACAGACGAACAGGTTTGTTCCAGTGAATAATGCTGCTAGGTAGAACTGAAAAGAATATTTCAGTATCTATTGTCCTGTTGATAAACATTTCTTTCTGAAGTTTATAATAAAATCCCATTCCTTTTTTAATTACATTTTATTATGTGTTGTTAGTTTTCCTTCAGTTTTAAAGCTGCTTTTTTCTTCACTGTTCTTACCATGTTCTGCAGCTAGCATGCCGCTGCCCAGACACCAGGTGCTCTGCGCACTGCCCTAGCAGCTGAAAATGAACTTAGTAGAGTAATCCATAGTTTTCAATAGATTAATAATTTGGGTGGAACTTTTGGTCCAGGTGACACATGCTGCTAGTGTCCCACAGCTTGGTTTTGGAATTTCCGAAAATTGTACATATTGATTTTCTAACTTAATATGAGTTACATCCAAGTCCAGGGAGCATTATGCTAGGCTTCACCTGGAAAAAGAGAAGTTGATCTCAGAAATTAAAATCAGTAGTTCTTAAAATATGAATTGTCTCAACTTGATTACATTTGTTATGTGCCAACAAAATACAGTCTGAACCAGCAATACGTGGATAAAAGAGTATTAAAGTGTCAGTTTCACAGACTTGGAAATAAGTGAGGTGATCTAAGGAAAAGAATCTTGTTATATGTTATAAAACATTTCACTAGCTGCCCAACAAATCTAATGGGCTATTAATGGGTTTAGGTTTTTGAAATAATAATAATAAAATAATAGTAGTAATAATAATAGTAATAGTTATTATTGGTTTTGTTTCTTAAAAGTTAGGCATAGAGGTGAAAGTAAACATAATTTTTTTCCAAAGACATAAAATTCATTAGAAAAATAGAATATGCTATTAGTGAATGTGAGTTAAAAGACGGGAAAGAACAGAAAATTGATGAGGGAAGCAAAAGTTCACAAAGATATGTCTATACAAAAAGTCTACTGAGAAACAAAAGAAGTCTTCAATGACCCACTGCTAGTTGGTACAATTACTATTTATAGTGCAGCAGACATGGCAATCCAATAAATATCTTTGTTAAGGAATTGACAAAAGCCCCAACTTCTGTCAGGTAATGCTAACCACTTCTCAGTTCCAGTGATAATGAAAGATGAACATCTTTTAAATAACATCTTTGAAAATCACATTGTTTAGTCACCTATTGAAAGAACTCATACCAGGAAATTTTAAACAAAATGGCTGAGAACTCCTCTGAGCAGCAACACACACTCTTTTTGCTAACATGTCTCATAACTGTTCCAAGAAATTAAGGCAAATACTGGGCCAGAATCCAAAGGGGCTACTCAGTCTGCCGGTTTGGACATTGGTGACACTGAAAATAATGGAAAATCAGCATAGGCCTTAAATAAAAGGATGATATTTCTGTTAACAGCAGTCAGCATGGGTTAAGGGAATAGGTCTGGAGAAATAACGCGTATTTGTGACATTTCAAAATGCTGTTTGATAAAAGCACTGTTTTAATCCAATAAGCTAAGAAATCTCCAAGACTTTTTCTTTTTTTTTAACATGCTATTTGGTTGAAAGCCTAAAATGGTACCAAACCAACACTGCACTCAGATAATGGACAAGTGGCAGGTCTCAAGAAGATAATTACAAATGCTTCCTTTTCTCAGGCCACAGACATTTGACCTAGCCTTATGCTGTTTAACATTTCCCTGAGCAGTGACTGTAACAGTTACTGACAAACGGCTGTTCATTCTGCAAGAATGGAAGGACAGTAAATAGCGATATTTGTTATTTAGTGTAGCCAGGGTGCAACAAAATAATACACATTTCTGTGGCTCTTTTGGTAAAGGTAACCTTATAATTGAGGGACTTTATAATGGAAAAAGAAACCACAGTGGCTTCTGGTCATCATGAGCAAAGAGGGTTGTGCTGTGTTCAGCATCCATAAGCCTGACACTGAGCCTGCTGCAATATTGCCCACCACTGGTCCCACTGAGGGGCTGAGATATGGAGATGGTTCAGGGAGAGGCCCCAGGTGATGTCAGGCCCTGAGGGTGAGCTGCGTGTGAAGTGGCATGTAGATTACTCTGTAGGACTGTTTTTTCTATTAGCCAAACTCCTAAAAGTTTAAGAGATGGGACACTGAAGTTAGACAAATTCTAGCTTAAATGAAGACAATTCTTAAAAATTATAGTCAGTGAAACAACAAGAGTCATGATTTATACCTGGGGAGAATTATTTGGGTCAAGTTTCCTTCTTTTTTTTTTTTTTTTTTTCTTTTTTGAAAAGCGCGCTGTAGTGCAAGAGCATGCACTGGACAGAAGCAAGCATTTCTTAAGTGAGGTTTGTTGTCTTTTGTTATGATGAGTCCATTCTAACATTAAAGTCTATTGATCTATTCATAGGGGCTAAAGTCAATATTAAGGCATATCAATAACAGGTCTGAGTTTTCAAAATTTTTCATTTGATTTCATTAACCTTAAGTTCTGGTTGTTATTCTACTTCTCATCGATTACCTGTAAATATTGAAAAATGAGGGTGCATTAGTGATTTTGACTACTGAAAAATTATTATCTGTACCAGTATCACAAGAAAATAGACTTTCAAATGATCTTCATGGTTTTGTATGTAGCAGTATAGTATTTTTCTGGTTTTCTAACACAAGAAGATGATACTGGTAAAGGATCTTCCTTTCCTTTAATGGGTTACACAGGTAAATTTAACTGTTTTGATATAGTAAGTATTATCTACTTTTCCATGAGAAGTGATGGAATAATATGGATTGCAAAAAATTTCATTTACTGCTATGTTGAATTGACTTATATTATAGTTTTCTTTTTAGACATAGGCTCTTAAAACTATCAGATCTCTGTTGCTCTCTAGGACTTATTTAAATCTCACTATCTGAAGATTTCTGTCTGCCACAGTCAACTTGAAGTTTAAAAGTTTCTCCTCTCTTGAAAACATTGAGAGGAACTTGGTTGTCCAGCTAAAATGCATCTTCACTTCTTCCATTCAGCCTCTCTCGGGAATGATGCTAAAACATCAATTGAAATTAAGCCTGTAAGTTTTAAGAATGTGCTTTAAGTTAAGAAAGAGAGGCTGGTTATGTTTCTAGTTCAAATATCACAGTGTGATATGTACCTGCCATCCCATGCCAGGTATTCTCAGATGTTACTAAAATTAATAATCATCCTGCTCCAGCAGCAGGCATATGAATGGCAGTCCTGCAGAGACCTGTGCCTGAAACTCTTCCTACTGAAGTCAATAGGACTGTGCAAGTAATTAAGTGTGTTCACCTGCCTGTCTTGTAGACATTACTGTAAAGAGCAGTCTTGCTGTTCACAGGGTGGAGTTCTGGTTTAATGTCATTTTCTGAATGTTTTTGTTAAATGACCCAGGTACTGGTCTGATTTCACTGGAATAGGCAAACAGCTTAAATCTCTAGTTTGATTCCAGCACAGCAGTAATTTGTAACGTAAAATTGCAAAGTATGTCTAATTTAAGACATAAGGTGTACGAAATTGAAACTTTATGTCACCTGTCACAGTGAGGGATTTTTCCAAACAATGTACACTGTATTGTTGTTTTTTAATTTGGTGCTCTTATGGTTCCTTTCTAATGGCATGACAAAACTGACTAGTGAAAAAACACAGAAAATATGAAATCCAGAATGAAATATAAGTATGAATATATACTGTTATTTAATAAGATTTTTTGGTTTTCTTAAGCAAGCTATAGAATAAATTACCTGCAAGTGATACATCCTGTGGTGGATGTATCATGTAATCCCTTGACAACCCAATTTATGACTTGAAAAACAAAGCCAGTGACATTTAGTGATTTTGTCAATCATTTTGTCCACCATTATGTTCTGGAAGTCTCTGTGATGAACGACATTCTTTATATTAGCAGAAAATAAGGCAAAATTTAGCCAGGCTGGAAAATTATTGCTATTTGGGTTTTAGAAGCCTGCACCAGATGTGGCATAATAGTTTACATCTTGGATATTAGCTCTGCTTATTAACCAGAATAGCTTTGTCTTTTGAATTGTCTCAGATCAGATGTGGCATGATGTCCGCATTAAGAAATGCCATTCGATTCCAGGTAGCACTTCAATTTGGGCACATGCATAAAGTTAGGTACCTAGTTAAGTACCATATTGCTCAAGGAAAGATGTAACAAGCCTATTGCCAAAAACCTGTGAAAGTCTTCACTTCAGTCACAGAATGTTTGTTCATGTGTTGAGAGTGAAAGATTCACTGCTCCTGGACCCTCAGTGTTATTGTGTAACCTCTGATACTACTGGTGATGCTTCATAGCCAGTGAGCTGGAATATCAGCAAAGCAAAGCCAGGGTTTTCCTTACCAATGTGGATTATTTGTGTTGAAATTAATATAATATAGAAACTGAAAGATGTTGCTGTCAGCAGTTAGGGTCAGATACAAGAAGTCCACGGATGATGTAATCAGGTAAAACACTCAGGTCAGGAAGAAGCACCACAGGGTTTTCCTTTCAACCAGTCAAGGTGGCCATATTGACCTCAGCACGCTTTTTGCTACTGCAAAGAAAGCCAGCTGGAAATAAAGAGGCAACAAGTCCAATCTTAAAATGGTTAGAGACAATTCTGCTGTTCAGCGTGTCAAAGTTTGCCTTGATTTTGGAACTTGTCTTGGTGCGACTGAGGCCTTGCGGTAAATCTGAAGCATTTGAAGGCATCTGTACTCCATCAAGACTGGATTCAGGAAAGTTTTAAAGTTTGTATAAGTGGAGGAAATTGTCATCCAACACTAACCAGCAATTACATAAAGTCGTGCAAGATATGTGCAATATTATATATACATTTATACACACAAAGAGTCAAAATAGCCTATATGAAACATAACTTTCTTATCTGAACCTTAATATTTGAAGATGGCCTAAAAGACGACCAGTAAAAATTATTACTTCACATAACTCTACTGAAGACCAAGAAGACACAAATACAGAGCAATCAAACATTAGTGCCATTTGGCACTATTTAGAAGTGGGTATGAGAAGAGGCTTCCTACACAACACACAGTCCGAGAGTCACTTGGAGAGGAAAAAAGGAGCTAATGCTTTTTCTGAATCGGAGCTTTGCCACAGTCCTCCCTTGAACTGAAGGATGTCTAAAGTGAAGTTTTCCACAAATGCTGCAGGTAGGTAAAACGAGCAGTTTTCACAGAATTACAGAATGTTAGGGATTGGAAGGGACCTCGAAAGATCATCTAGTCCAATCCCCCTACCGGAGCAGTTGTTTGCAAAAGATAGGTAATAGGGTGTTAAAGGCAGTGAATGGATGGACGTGCAGCGTCTGATGACGCTTTGCTTCATAAGAAAACTCAAGCAGACTCAAATTTCCTCTTTCAGGGAGACTGGAGGGAAGTCTTGTATTCTGAAGAGGAATGGGCACTAGCTCCAAGTGACAAGTCTGTAGGTAAGACCACACTCCTCCATTTTAATAAGACTGTCTGAAGATTTTACTTAGAACTCACAAGTGGTCAAGCTGAAAAAAACCAACCACAACGACAACACAAAAAAACCACAACAAAAAGCAAGCAAACAAACCAACAAAAACAAATCTGGAAAGGAAATCAATATCTATAAAGAAATAAAATGAGCAGCAGCAGAAACAACAGCAAGAAAAATTCAATTAAAATAAGAGAAAGAATGAGCCAATGACCTTTTCTATGAACTCCAATATTCAAGTTTTCTATAAACACCATCTAAGTCTTGCAAATATGTTGTGCCAAAAGCATTTTAGACAAAGAATAAATAAATAAATACCATATGGAGACCCAATTGGTCACCGTGCCAGAACTAACCTTTGAACCAAGCTTTGGTTCTAAATATGGGAAAGAGAGAGGGGAAAAAAAAGAGAAAGAAGAAAAGACCTTTTGTTTTCTTTAAGGGAGGGAGAAAGCTCATTGCTCCAGGCAGTCTCAGGGAGAGTTTGCTGTTCCAGGATACTTTGTCATTGTGGTGGCGTTGCTGGGTTCCTGCTCTTTGTCATATTCCATTGCAATCTGTGACTTAACTTGACAGCAGCAAAGGGTTTCTCTGAAATGGATTCAACTGGTTAGAATTGCATCCACCCACTCACATGCAAGAAGTCCCAAACTGTCATCAGTCATGGATAATTTTCTGAAAACATGAACTCCTTGACTCTCTCAGGAACCATGACAAAAAAAATGCAGCTTTAGCAATGACTTGGTCAATGAAGCTCTGTTTTTTCCATGGCCATTTTATTCTTTTTTCCTCCCCAGTCTCAAAACACAAAAATATTAAAATGCTTTTTTGTCTGAAATGAAGTAGAAGTCAAATCTTTCCCACAGTGTTGTATGGAAGTGCCACATTTAGGCATCCCTCTCCTTTTGACAAGAGAACTAGGTGAATAAACATAACCCACCATTCCCTATTAAGACATGCTATCAGAAACTTTGTGTATGACAGAGATGGATGTGTCTTTTCTCTTGTCACAATAGGATTTTGACTGATTTGCCTAACACCATGGTTGAACCCCCTGATGTAGACCATTGCAATCACAAGAATTTCCAGTGATGCTGATATTTATACTTTGATATTAGTGGGCTTTATGAGAGTGTGGTATTTCGTGCAAGTTTACCCAGTTGCTGATCACATTATGGATGTTATGGGAAACCTAACTTCATACATAATGTGATAAATGTAATGGGAAATTCTTGCTCAGCTTTGTGGTCAGGGATGGGGGAGAAGCTGTGTTCCCTGTTTCTTGGCCAGAAGGAGCACTTGGAGGCAGTTAAAAAAAAAGCTCACCTCACTGTCCAATGGAAGTCCTAAGTCAGTAAGTTACAATCACTGAAGTGTGTAGTTCATATGCATACATACATGTGTGTGTGTGTGTGTACGCTAGTAGAGGAAATTTATTCTGTGTTCTCCTGCTGAGTATGAATATGTGAGAGAAAAAACTCTCCTGCTGTGACTGATATGATTGTGTGGGCTAGAACCAGCTGAGTAAAGACATAAGAGGTGTGTGGAGAAGAGCAAGCGGGACTGAGAGAGTGAACCAAGCTGGGAGCATCTGGGGACCTTCAGACAAGCCAATGATTTCAAGGGATATAACTTCTTAGCATGTGGTAAAATTAAACCAAGAGAACTAGTTGACTGATGGAGGGGGAAGCTTTAGTGCTCGCAAAATACAATGAGCTCATTTAAAGTGTCAGGGGATATGTGAGCAGACTGACTCCAAACCAAACAACACTTTGTCTCCTTATTTGGCAATTATTAACTCTTAGTACTATTAACTTTTGCTAATTCTTAAGGTGAGCAAGGCATACATCCTCCTCCTGAGCTGTGTTTATTTAAATTAGTTCTGGAGGAGGAAGTTGCTGGGATCTGTTGTCATTTTCTAATGGCTTGCTGAATATTTAATAATGAAGATCTCTTTAGACATAAAGTTAAGTAACTCTTATTTAAGGGTCAGATCCAAGGGGGTGGGTAGATTCCCAAAGTTCTCATTAATTTTCCCTTTATCAAATTTTGAACTTTTTGGATTCAGTGGATGCTTTTCGACTGTTAATTCAAGTTAATCTAAAATGTCCTGAAAAATAGGTCACATTAGATGGAATTTGGATCAGGTGTTTGATAAACCTGAGCATTATTCAGCTTTGCAGAAAAGGACCTGGGGATCATGACAGGAAACAAGCTGAACATAAACCAACATGCCTTTACTGCAAAGAAAGCTAAGGGTATCCTGGGCTGCATTAGGATGAGCAAGGTCGAGGGAGGCCATTCTTTCCCTCTGCAGAGCACTGGTGAGGCCATGCCTGGAGTCCTGGGTCCAGTTCTGGGCTCCCCAGTACAAGAGTGACATGGACATCCTGGAGAGAGTCCAGTGAAGGACCACAAAGGTGATCAAGGGACTGGAGCACCTCTCCTACGAGGAGAGGCTGAGACAGCTGGAAATGTTCAGCCTGGAGAAGAGCAAGTTCAGGGAGATCTTATTTCTGTGTATAAATACTTGGGAGGGTACAAAGAAGATACAGCCAGGCCCTTTTCATTGGTGCCCAGTGACAGGACCAGAGGCATCAGGCATAAATTGAAACACAGGAGGTTCCCTCTGAACGTCACAAAACACTTTTGCACTGTGAGGGTGACTAAGCACTACCACAGGTTGCCCAGGGAGGCTGTGGAGTCTCCATCCATGGAGATATTAAAAAACCATCTGGACATGGTCCTGGGCAATGGGCTTTAGCTGGCAGCAGTGTCAGACTAAATGATCTCCAGAGGTCTCCTCCAACCTCAACCATTCTGTGATTCTGTTACACACGTGAGATTCCTGGGTTCCTGGGTGGTTGTTCGTTTCTTGCACAATAGAACATCTAGTTCAACTGCCTTCAAACCATTTGCTGTGTCCATAAGTAGGATCAATTGCCTTGGGGCTGATATTCTGTCTTTGTGATGGACTTCTGGTCACAGGGTATTCCTTTTACATTCTATAACATGGTTTCACTCCTAGATAGTTTGTGAAGGGTTAATAAATGCTTATTAGAGGTGAAAAAAGTATAAGCCTTGTAGTAACAAGTGATATGTAAGGTTGCAAGCATGTCAAGAGGAGGTGTAATGCATGGTTTTTAATAATGGTTAGCAACCTATTGACTGGTTTTAGAACAATTGATTATTTATTACAACATATATTAATCATTTATTGCTAGTAATCATTTAGCAACTTTCCATTTGCTTTTTTTACGGAGAAACTTGATATAAAATTGTGCCTGCAATGAGAATAAAGAGACCAAAGTAAATGCAGGTCATTAGAATGTGACTTATGTATTAAAAGATTGAATTCTAATTATTATTTCTTGTACCTCAGTCTTTCTATATCAAGATCTGTAGGCTTGATTAATTTTGACTCATGTAAATGTTTATTATGTGTACAAACACATTTCAGTCTGTTAATTTAGAAAACTTAGCTTGTCCCCAAAACTTGTTCAAGTACTCAATTTTGTAAGGGAATTCAGGAACACTCTCCAGGAACAAAAACTTCAGTAAAAGTCTGAGTTTTCATTGTTTTGTTTTAGATGCTAAGAGGAGTATTTCTTGAGTTTGAGCAAAAATTTAGCTGATATGTTTGATTAGTATTCCAAGGGGAAGTATTAATAAGCATACCATGAATACGAGCTGAAGCTGAGCCTGAGTTAATGAGAGGCTGCTACACAGTCCTGTTAATTTCATAAAAACATTTGTTAAGAAGGACATCTAGTGGGTCATCTGGTTCAGCAGCCACAACATGGTTATTTGTGTTGAATTTCTACCAGACTAAAGAGTAGCAGGGGGGGAAAGACAAAAAGGCATAGTGTGGAGGCTGAACTGCTGCCCAGCACACATCTGTCCCCTCTGCCAGCTCTGCCATTGTAGGCACAAAGGTTTGCCTCCAAACATGTTTTCCAACCTGAAGCTCTTCTCTGTTGAGAATGTTTTGGGTGACGTTGGTTCAATCTGTTCAGAAGTAGTTTGCTTTCCATCTGGTGCTACTCAGGTAGCAACAGTACAAAGAGAAAATCCTTTGACNGATGAATACTTGGAAAAGGAAAAAGTTTCTTTCTGGCCTTTGTCAAGAGTTGCCCTCCAATGGCAGGAGTTTGGCTCCCTGAGGTCGTCAGCCCATGTCCTGGCTAGTCTGTTCTACTCTCGGATGCAGCAAAGGAGAAAGGATCTATCCTGCCTTGTGTGTCTCCACCTGATAGGCTGATAGGACCCTCACCAGAGTTTGCAGGTATACAGGATGTTTCTTTCTTATCTCTTGGCACTCATCTGGAAAATGGGTGTGCACTCCACAGCCTGTGAGCCATCCTCCCACTGCAGGCTCAAACAAGTGGTCCTACATCATGTTTTCTTTGCCGGTAAGTGCTGCAGTACATATGCATAATTGCT
>VZTO01015696.1:1585-32396 GCA_013400615.1 Syrrhaptes paradoxus | reverse complement strand
ATGGTTATTTGTGTTGAATTTCTACCAGACTAAAGAGTAGCAGGGGGGGAAAGACAAAAAGGCATAGTGTGGAGGCTGAACTGCTGCCCAGCACACATCTGTCCCCTCTGCCAGCTCTGCCATTGTAGGCACAAAGGTTTGCCTCCAAACATGTTTTCCAACCTGAAGCTCTTCTCTGTTGAGAATGTTTTGGGTGACGTTGGTTCAATCTGTTCAGAAGTAGTTTGCTTTCCATCTGGTGCTACTCAGGTAGCAACAGTACAAAGAGAAAATCCTTTGACCAGCTCTCTTTCCACAATAAGATGAGCAGAATTGTAGAAAATTAATAATCTGTTGGCCAGGCTAAGACCTGGATGAATACTTGGAAAAGGAAAAAGTTTCTTTCTGGCCTTTGTCAAGAGTTGCCCTCCAATGGCAGGAGTTTGGCTCCCTGAGGTCGTCAGCCCATGTCCTGGCTAGTCTGTTCTACTCTCGGATGCAGCAAAGGAGAAAGGATCTATCCTGCCTTGTGTGTCTCCACCTGATAGGCTGATAGGACCCTCACCAGAGTTTGCAGGTATACAGGATGTTTCTTTCTTATCTCTTGGCACTCATCTGGAAAATGGGTGTGCACTCCACAGCCTGTGAGCCATCCTCCCACTGCAGGCTCAAACAAGTGGTCCTACATCATGTTTTCTTTGCCGGTAAGTGCTGCAGTACATATGCATAATTGCTCAACAGTCATGGAGTAGCTCACAGAAATCCCTCATTGTTTCACAGCTTCCTGAACACATTCTCTGTAAACACCAAACCAAGCTTCATCCTGCTTTTCCACAACACTGTCTTGACTTTACAAGTGTCTTGTTTCAATGGTTGGTACAAAGCCTTCCAAGCCAAAGAAATTCTTGTATACCAGATCAGATGATCTGGTTCAGGTGGCTAGTTTTTGTAACAGCAGCAAAAGCCGTAACTGTAGCTTGCGTTGATAGGCAGAAGTCCCACACAACCACCACTATTTTAGATTGACACAGAGATCCTGGACTTAGAAACATGTCTGGAGTCTCACTTTCCATCCTGCTCTAAGTTCCAGTCACATAAGACCCCAACTCCACTGTTTTGCAGTGTCAAGAAAGAAGAATAATTACTAGTCTTTAATTAGTCTTTAAGACTTTAATTAGTAGTGCCTACTGAAGAGACTACCCATGTAACAGATGGCTTGAATGTATGGTATTTTTTAATCCAATACTAGTGTTTGACCAAAAGCAAATTATTACCTTCAACATAGAGCAATTTCACCATGGTGAACCTAACCCTCTCTAAAGTTTGATCCACTGAGCAGTCCTGAGGTGCAAAATGCTCTTAGTGCTCTTTACATGATTTATGCCTGATTGTAGCCTGAGCTTTGCAGAGCTGGTCCTCTAACTTTTGAGAGAATATGGCCTGCAGACTCAGGGAGAGAAACAGTTAAGTAACTTGATGAAAAATGGTGGCAAACAGAGGTAGCTTCATTAAAAGAATGAGTCCGATGATTTAAAAAAAAAACCAAAAAACAAACCCCACTGCTTCGACCTTCTTACTAGAGTTTTGGTTCAGCTGCTTTGGCCTTAGCAGCAGTCCACACGGAGCTCTCTGTCAGCTGTCACATCACATCTCATTCGCTTCTGCATTGTGTCATTGTTCTCACAGAGAGAACAGGCAACTTGGAGACTTTCCTTTGCTGCTACCTGATATACCATTATTCACCTCTTATCATTTTAGCAAAGCAGCTACAGTGCTGTCAGAGGTAATGGAGACTGTGCCACTAAGAAAATTGGCTGTAATTTATTTATCAATTGTTTCTACATACCACAAAAGAGACCATCTACTTTATGGCTGGGTCTAAGGCATCTGAGAGCCCTTGAAGTTCATGGTTTTCCGGTATTCTAAGTTCTGCTTATGGCTTTTCCTGTACATGACACACAACACCACCCCTGTGGTCTTGAAGGCTGATTTCTTCTTTGCTTTCTTTAGTCACAAATCATTCTGAGGCATCCCTTAAGTGCATTTGTATTGTTAAGTGCACCGGCCTGATTTGGTGTTAATTCAATTTGAGTGCCCTTAATATCTTGCAGGGGTGAGGCAATGCATGTGAGCTGTACCTTGTAAAAACAGGTTCCAGGTTTGCCTGAGAGCAAAGCACCTTTCCCACAGCAATTTACCAAAGTTGCTGATAAAATTTTCATAAGGAAACCTTTTTAGTCTGACCCTATTGTGTTATTCTGCCATTAAGAGTCAGGGAACTGAGACTGTCTTCTGGTGACAGTTTATCACATTCTCCATTATTGTAGTGTATAGACAGACTACTGATGGGTCACAGACTACATCCCCTCATCTTACAATGTGGAAACGGCTTTCAGAGCCAGAGCCTGGAGGCCTGAGTATGCCAGTTGCAGAGTGTGTGTGTCAATATAACTGAAGTGAACTCTAGATAAACCAGTCACCTCCTAACCTTCAAATGATGAGAGATGGGACATTTTAGTGCATTTGGGGCCAAGTGGACAGAGGGAAAAGCAGAAATAAACCGTAAGAATAGCTTGCCCTAAGGAACGTGCGAAAGAAACAGAGTATCAGGTTCTGATTAAAGAAAAGGTATTTGACTAATAATCAAAGATGAAAAGCTAGTTTTAAAATAATTGGGGTAAGCAAATGCTGTCTTCATACATGAGGAGTAATTTTGCTCTCAAATGAGTGGCTGTAAATCCTAGACAACTCTAATGTTAACAGAAAAGGTTCATCTTATAAAAGTGAAGCAGTGTATAATACCAAGAGAAGTGCCTACCTGCCTCTCTATGCTGCTGTCACCCCCAGACTTTGGAGATCAAGGAGCTGCAGCAAGAGAGTCATAGTGAAGGGTCCAGCTGCTGCACATGTGATGTTTCAGAACCTGTGTGTTCTGTTGTGCTGTATGAACACATTTTTTTCAGCTGTTATAGAAACCATAACCAGAATATTCAAAATGCCTTCTGAAGATGTGGACTGTCTTCTGAAATGTTCCTTAGCATTTTGAAGCAAAACCGAGAAGAACAAATCTGTTTTGAAAGAAATGAGGAAAGGAAGAGAGGAGAAGAGAAAGGGGGAGAGAGAAAAAGTGGGCTGGGGGGGATAGATGGCAGAATGAAAAGGAGAAGGAGAGTAAAAAGAGAAAGAAGGGGAGGAAAGAAAGAGAAACAGAGAGTTGAAGAAAGTTGAAGGAACGAAGGAAAGAAGGAAAGAAGGAAAGGAAGAAAGGAAGAAAAGAAGAGAGAAAGCGAGAAGGGAAAAAGGGAGAAAGAGAGAAGAGAGAAAAAAAGAAAGAGGAAGAACAGAAGAGAAAGAAAAAGAAGAAACGAAGGAAGGGAATTACCTCAGGGTTTCACACTGAATTTAACTGAGGCTGAAACAAAGGTTTGGGAGCTTAGCCAGTGTGGCATGGCTGTTCAGCACAGGTACCTAAATACTGAGGCTGGATGGTTTGATTATAAGGAGCATCTTCTGTAACCTAGCACACAATGGTAAATTTGTTGCACTCTAGACCGCCTTTGGGAGTCTTGCCCTCCTTACCAGCACGACTTACTGTCAGTTGCTGGTGGGCAAAAGCCTTGATCCTGCATCCCATGGAAGTCAATGGGAGCACTGACTTTGACATCAATGAGTGCTGGATCACACCCCAGGTGAAAAACAATAGCTTTGCTTCTAGTCAGGCCAAATTGATGAATAAATCAGAGCCTTGCATGTGTGGAGTCAGGGCTGGTTGTGAGTGTCTCTTGCAGAGGCATTTTACAGTCCAAGTATGTGTGACCAAGGCAATCTGATTAGTTATTGGATAAAGCTTGAGGCAAGCACGGAGTTACAAATATCAGCCAGAGAACTGTGTTGCAGAGGAATTTATAATACCTTTGAATATCAGCCTCTTGATCTTCAGGGGTATTCAAGGAAGATGGGGATAAGGCAATTTTTTCAGTGTACTTTCAGTAGGGGAGGAAAAAGAGACAGCAATACTTCATAGCTGTTTCTCTCCCTGGCACTCAGCATTATGTTCTAACATTGTGCTCTACTTCCAATTATTTTTGAAGAAGTATGTAAGTTCTTAGGAAAGAGAACTGAGTGTATTTAATATTGTGTGCATCCCCTCCACCAAATCACAAAGCTTGAACTGTGGCACTGTGTTAGGTGTTTGCAAACTGCCCTGCTGCATATAAACAAGGCAGAACCTGCAAAGGGCAGGGTAAATGCCACCATAGGTCCTGGGAGTCTGTAACCAGTCTTTGCAGCAGCTGACCCAGATACTGCGAATGAGTGGGTTAGGAGGCTCTTTCTGATGGATCAGTTGTAGGTCAAAGAAAGGGATGGAGGAAGAGTCATAGTTTCACTCTCTTGCTCTCACACTACAAGATGATTTTAGGTACTCAGAAGGTTATAGTTATTGCAATAGGTTCTGGAGTTTTTAAGAATTAATAGGTGAAGGTTATTTGAAGTGAATTTCAGGGGAGGAAAGTCAATATTGGCAGGATTTGTGCTACCCTTCAAACAACAGAGGGGGAAGGCTATGTGAGAGATGGGACATGGCACTCTGCTCTGGAGTTTTGCAGTGTTGTTTTGCCTCCATCTAATAATAAATAAATGCCTCTGTGTACAATGCTTTGAGAGAGAAAACTCCAGCTCAATCAGGGAAATAGTCTTTGACTTCCTAATCCAGTGAGAAATGGAAATGCTCTTCTCTCTCCCTTCCTCTTCATTTGTTTATGTACATCAGCTCTCATCATGTTTACCTGCGAAGAAGTGGTTTCAGCATGACTGCTAACTTTGTAGCTTTTTCTATAAACACTTCAAGCCTTGCTGTATAACTTAGACGGAAGCTAAATAAGCATTCAAATGAAACAAAAAACCTCCAGAGTTGTTGCTGCCAGGACATAAATTGTGTAGTCTGGTAAAAAATAGCCAGAGTAAAAAGCTATGGGCCATGCCTTATGCTAACAGAGACACAGGTGTTTCCCTTGACTATTTTGAAATAAGGCCTGAGCCAAGCCCTCTCAACATGGCTTCAAGTGGGAATGCATCTTATTGCTCAAGATGCTAAAAAATTCGAGTGATTTACACACTTCTAAACCTACTCTGCACTTCCACAGTTAATCATATACAATCCACAACAATGTCACTCTATTTGTGCACTGTGGTGGAAGTATCTGTGTATCATATATTCAAATTACGTTGTGTGCTTGAGGGAGCTTGTGATCCCCTGAAAACTTCTGTGGCAGCACAGTTTGCAGGCTCCGCACGCTACCTGTGAACCATCTACTGTGTATGTGACTGTGAGCTTGAATCCCTGCCTGGGATTACCTGAAAAGTCTGGAACTTGCCAGCAGGAAAATTTACAGCTAAACAATTACATTGTTGAAACTCTGACAAATCCACCCCAGTTTATGACTTTGAAAATAGGGCTAGGTGCGAACAACTGAATGTATTATACACTGTAGCATGGCCTCCTGGGGGCTCCAATATAGAATCTGTTTACTTTGACTGACACTTTTCATTTTTCTTTTCTTCCAGACATTATTGCTGCAAATGATATCTCTGCTCAGTATGGATTTGTTCCTCAAAGAACTGTTTAGATATTTGGATAAACATCTTCTGAGCAGGTTCTTTTATTATTATTATTATGATTTTTGGAAGCAACAATGCAACAGACAGGCAACACAATGAGTAAAAGCAAGCAGACCTGCATTGTATTAGTACCCCAGATTGCATGGAGATGGGATTTCCAGAACTTCTCTCCAATGTAAAGTAGTTCTAAAAAGTCCAGATCTGTACATAAAGGAGAGTAAGTGTGTTGTGGGGTTTTTTTTTTCTTTTTTTTTTTTTTTCTGCCCAGCACTTTTCTGTAAACAGAAATTTAAATACCCCCAAATAAATAGCTAACTTCTTGCCAAGGCTGAAATAGATTTCACTCAAGCACAGAATGCCATTTGTTCTACTTAGACCCTCATAAGCAAGCAGAGACATTCTTGCAAAGTACAACCACTCAGAAAAAGGAAGATTTGCTGTTAAAGCCAGTGACAGTACCTCCAGATAGAATCAGCACCAGCTCATGCAGAGTGGCAGCATTTTTTTCCTGACATATTGATACAAGAAATTGCAAATTTACTACATTTTTACAGTTCCTTCAGAAATTCCAGCATCTCTGATGCTGAATGCCAGAACAGGTGGCAATGACTGGTGACCATGTTGTACATCAGTACATTAGCTTGAAGAGTGATTTTTGTTTTCTAGTTCTATAGAAGAAAAAGTGGAAGAGCAAAATGTCTTTTCCAGAGTATTCTCTAACTGACAAATAAATTATTCTTCATATCACTCAGGCAGCACCAAAGAACACCTTTTCTGAGATAAAAAGATGGCTGAGAGATAACAGTTTTGTCAATGTGGGCTTGAGTTGTGAAACCCAAAGAATACCTTTTAAGTATAATTTTTTGAATGAAAAACTATATTTTTGTCTGATGCGTGAATGTTTTATCTACCTTACTCCTGCCATTTGTGTTTCCTGCCATTTCAGAATAACCTAAATTTCTCTGCTTCTTCTTCTTTGTTGTTTCATAGTACCTTTTGTACAGCAGCTAATGATAACATTTCTTTCTGAGTGTAAAAGTTGCTTATGGTTTTGATGTACCTGCACTGTACAGTACTTGCCAAGTACTCAGGGTAGATTCCACCTGGTTCACATTGAGGAGGGATAATTTCTGTGTTGAATTCCTGCAGGAAGAAAAGCTGTTGAAGTAACTTCAAAGCTCATATTCGGAGGGCCGATGAACTCTCAGAATAAACTTTAATTTCTGTAGCACTTTCATGACTACCAGTAGTGGCCTTTGCTGTGCAGCACATGGGGAAACAGGAATGCTGCACAGGGGATTGGGCTCCCTCTAGACATTACAAAACCTGCTATGATTGTTTCAGAAGATACTTAGAATAAATCTCAGAGAAGCCTCAGCTCCACTTGCTTACTGTAGTGTGGTGTAGCTCTTACCTGATATGGAACGCAGGGGTGACATAGATTGATCTAC
The DNA here is from genome assembly GCA_013400615.1 of Syrrhaptes paradoxus. Classification (NCBI taxonomy): domain Eukaryota; kingdom Metazoa; phylum Chordata; class Aves; order Pterocliformes; family Pteroclidae; genus Syrrhaptes; species Syrrhaptes paradoxus. Next base: position 25,347 of record VZTO01015696.1, on the reverse strand, counting down.
TTTTCACTTATCTTCCTGCTGTAGTTCCCTGTGTGCAGGTTCCCTCTGGCTGAGTACCAGCAGTGTGCTCTAAACTGAGGAGATGTAGCCATAGGGCTGAGGGCACTGCTGTGTACAAGGGCCTGGCACTCTGTCTCTGGACTAAGGAGTGTTTCCATTCCTGCATTGTTACAACTCTGTGGAGCTTTTCCCATTAGGACAGAATCCCAATAAATTAAATTAGGGCAACACTGGTACAAATGTAGTACATGCAAAAGCTCACATTTCTTTATTTCCTTGGATTTAAGTTGCTTATTTATGTTCTGTGATGTAAATGAGACTAGGCAATAGATTGCATCTTGTAAATAAAAATATATAAGTGTGTCATGCACACATCACTTTTTGACCTTTATTAGAGATAATAAAACACTGGAAGGAGAGAACAAGGGGCAAGTCACTCAATGATCTGTTCATGAAGTGTCTCCAACATATTTTTTGCTGCATGGGAATTTCAAGGCTGGTCATGCATTCAGAGCCGTCCCTATCAGTGACCAGTTTGTGCTAAATCTGGCTGATGCTTTGTTGAGGACTGAAAAGAAAAAGACACTAAGCAGCTCCTGTGGCAGAAGTGGCTTCCTATTTTGGCTTAAAGCTTGAGTAAATTAGAGCACAGGCTTTCTAATAAAGAACTGTTTCACCTGAAAATGTTCTACTGTCTCAGCAAGTACTCTGCACTCAAAGCAACATTGTAAGCATCACAGATAATTTACTTCATAGTGGAAGGAAAGGTAAAGTTGTAAGGGAACTGAGTAAATTTGCCTGCTTGAGGGAAGTATATAGTTTGCTGGCTGACCCTGACAGTCATTTACTTGGGTTTTCCCTGAAATTTTCAGATTGGGAAAAAGTGAAGGTACTCAGCTGAAAAAAGAGACAAGTACTCTCAGTTATTCCCAATTTGGGACCACCTCAGATACCCTACCATTCTTTCTTTTCCCAGCTTCAAGCAGCAGCAGGAGGGAAGGTGGAATTAGGGACTGTGTGTAATTACCATTTATCCCTCTTGCTTCCCCCACAGCCCACAGAATCTCAGGCTTCATGAGTGAGTAGAATCTGTCTGGTGGTTTTGAATTTTGTATATGTAATTTATGGCAACACCTAGCAGCAGACACAATGTGGTGATTTGCTGAGGCTGTCTATGAATAGTGTCTTGTTTTCAACTTAGTCCTGAGAAAGAGGCTATGGAGAATCTACCTAAGACCTAGACAGTGTTTAAAACCTCCCATTCACCCCTGAAAGTCCCCCCTCACTTTGACATCCCATGTCAGCTCCTTAAATCAACCCCCTCAGACTCAGGAATGAAGTAAATAAATTATAAGCTTTATTGATTGTGTCTGCTGTGTGAATGTTCTTTAGCATTGACTAAGCTGTTCAAAGTGTTGTCCCAACATGGATCAGGCTCTTCGTAAAACCTGAAATGGCTGCTCAGGAGGGAGCAGAAATGTTTTCCTTTGTTAATTCAAGGTTCTGTCAGGGAGGGTTTTGATCTCTACAACTTTACAACATCCATATGGTCAAGAATGAATTATCTGGCTTCTTTCAGTGGAATATGGGATCAGAGTTTTAGATTGGACAGAAGCCCACTGTGATACAGTCTCTCTCTCTTTCTTTTTTTTTTTAAATGAATATCTGAATTTCTCATAGTTTTTGGACCCAGTTTGTCTCTCATTTGGTCTGTTCTTCCATCTGTATGACCTTGTTGACTTCAACTAAATCACTGGTATAAATGCATTTCAGACTTCTCTTCCAACTAATGGAGATAGTGCTGGTGGTTGCTGGTTGGGGGTTATTCTGGGCGGAGGGATTGTTTTTGCTTCAGCTTTAAAGTAAGGAGGTGTGGTAAATCACAAGCATCTTTCTTGGGATGGAGAAAATAAATCACTCTTCCCAGGTGAAATATTTTATTTATGCCTTGAGATTCCATTTCATTGAGGAAAGGTATGTTCTTTTGGCTTCAGTCAGGCTGCACTTTAGCAACTGATTCAAATCAATCTGACACTTATTAGTGAGCATGCTGAACACTTTACTCTCAGGCACTTCACTGGGCTGCCACCATTCTCCATTCTTCACAGATGTTTTTTCTCCTCAGGTTTCATCTGGAAGCAAAATCACTGCCTGCTCCTCATGTCAGTGGGAAGTCAGCTGCAAAGGGCAGCTTGATTTTAGATAGAATGGATCACTCCCACCAGTAAAAAAACAAATAGAAGGGGAGATGAAATAATACACTCCCAGATCAGCTATAATACACTCCCAGCTCAGCTTGAGCTCATTCTTCAGGTCTGAAGGTGACCAAGCAAACCTCTTATTATCATTTGTTAGGTATTGAGCACTGTCACCATGCTCAGTGTTGCACAGTATACTTTTAATAATACCGGCTCCAAAGTGAGTATCAACAATTTAGGAGATCACACAGATGGTAAATTATTTAAATGCAGAAAACCAATTGTTATTGCAAGCTGGTGTTTATTTGAAAAAAAACAAAACCAAAAAAGTCTACATAGATAAGCAGTTCTAGATTCTGCCCTGTCTCCAGAAGTACTCTAAGTTAATCCTTACATACACCATTCTTAAATTTTCTTTGCACTGCATCTCGCCTAAGTAGATTCATCCACTTGTGTACCACCCTGAGAAAGCATGATTCAGAAGCAAGAGTCTGCAACTAAGTCCTGCTGCAAGGGAAGAGGAAAGCAGTGGCAGAGGCTGACTTATATAGCCTCTTGGTTAAATTTAGGTTTGTTTATGTCTAGAAAGAGGTGTAACATCCCAACTCACCTGATCACAGGCAAGTGTGATGTACTTGCCACAGAGAAAAAAAAGGGAGCAGACCCAGAGAGCTGGTAATCTTTAGAATACATCTGGAGCCTCTGCTCAGATTTGAGGTTCTGGCAGTACAGGACATCCCTGTATGCCAGCTATATGTCACAATAGAGGGGTGGGTGCTGCCAGGTATAACAACTTACATGTGTCCCAGTGACCCTGTCAGATGTCTGGGAACTCTGAGCCCTCCTTACAAATGCAGGAGTGTGTGGTCATCCAAGCACAGTGCACTGGCCATTTCTTACTGCACAAAACAGCGTCCAGCTTGCTTTGTAACCTAGCATAAACAATAGAAAGGAACTGCAGAACAAAAACCTGGCTATTTTCTCACTTCACTTTACTTCATGGCCATCATGGGGCCCTTCCTACACTGAGTAGAGGAGGCAGCTTGCTGTTTCTAAAATGTAAACTTTGACATCAAAAGGGGATGTCAAAAGCAGGATGCCTATAGTAAGGAAACAAACACTACTTGTAGACTGAGCTAGTGTGTGCTAGAGTTTGAAGGCTCAAGTCATATTTATACACAAAGAGGGACTATGCAAAATGCATGACCTGGAAATGTGTCCCTGCCATTTAAGCCATTAGTCATGGCTAATAAACAATGGAGGAAAAAAGTCCCCTTTTAAAAAACAGGTTCTTTTAATTTAACATTACAATAATCATAAAAAGGAAACAAAACCTGAAAAGGCAAGGGTAGTGTGTTTGTGTTTCTTCCTTTCCTTAAACACTTTAATATATTGCAATATATCCTATGTCTGTCTAATATGCCAAGTTTTTTAAGACATTACTATGTCTACAAAATTTGTATAAAACAGCAACTACTAAACCTTTCAAAATAAACTTCCTCTAGTGAAGGATACAAAACAGTGAGGCTTTGTTGCAGCAGAGAAAGAACAAATTCCCCAGCCCAGAGTTCACCGTGGAGGGTGCCGGCCACAAACTCTTTCCTCAGCAAAGTCACAGGTGAGCTAGCTGACTGCCTGTGCAGTGACGTGAACCAGGGGGCTTGGGTTCATGGGAATCTTGTCAATTAATAGCAAGCTGAGCAATAGGGAATGCACGGTGGACATAGTTGCAAACTGGTCTGAGGACCTGCTAAGAATGGAGGAAAACGACTGACCAGTTTTTGTGGACTTCTGTAATGTGCTTCTGAATAGAGTTTCAGGGAAAGTGGGGCAGTCAGTAACCTTTAGGAATGACTGACAGGCTGGATGGGGCCCTGGGCAGCCTGCTCTAGTGGTTGGCTAGATGACCTATGATTCTATGATTCTGTGATCACTAGAGGTCCTCTACCACTTTCCCAATTCTGTAACAACACATTAGCTCATTTACTGGTGCTTCTTTATACTTATGTTCTTTGCTATCTTCAGACTAACAACATTTTCAGTTGAAATCAGTGAAGACATGGCACCAGAATAGGTTGTATCCAAAGCAGTGGGAAACATTGCAAGTAGGAGTCTATCAACTAGGAAAGAAAATGCATGTTGTTACGCTTACATTACTGAGAGGCCAGTGCCTCTTGAGCTTGACATTTGTGGTTTTGTTCATGCTTTACCATTAATAGCAATGGCTGTCCATGTGATTGTGTTGACAGCAGTATTATTTGAGAAGGAATTTTTACTACCAAATATAAATATAATGTGTTCATTTTTTAAATTACATGTAACATTCAGTAAAGTGATACATTATTAAGAAAGGTCATTGATCGTTCCCAGGATGTGGCAATAAAATATATAGTATGCACTAAAATTAAAACTGGTTTTAGAGCTATGTAGTGTGGAATAACGCAAAACAAAAAAAAAGTGCCAAAGTTAACAATAAATAAATTAATAGAAAAAGGAATTGAAATTATGTCCTTATATCTGATAATAGCTTGACTGGATTCAGCACTGGAGATGCAAACAGCTTTTATGAGGTTGTACTTGTTCTTGGTAAGATAAGAACATGCTGGCAGCCTGCAAGACATTTTGAGGTTTTCATGACTTGATGAGAAAAAGGATCACTGAGATTATGGACCTAAAAAATTTTGTGAGTGCCAGCTCCTAAGCTGATTGCATTGTTTTGGAAATACTATATTAACTCTTTGAGATCCTGCCAAAAAAAGTAGAAATACTTTCCCCCCCCAGATCAGTAACATCTGTCTGCTTCAACAAGTTGTCTTTCAATATCTCCCCCTCCGCCATGTCACGTTAAGGTCCTGATTTTGCAACCTGAGTTTCAATGGGAGGTTGTACCGCTCAGCAGCACATGTGACCACTATCATCAATTGGATGGGCTTAAGAATTTTTTATGGTGAGACAGCAATCAAGGCATACCTGATCTCAAAACATTTCATAAGTCTTCCTGAATAGATATGAGGTCTCTAAAATACTTCTAGAGATAGTCTAAATAACTTCCTAGCAAATAAATGCTGAAAACCCTTAAAAAACCCTACCCAGATTAGTGAATATTTAATGAAAAAGAAAAAAAATTATCTTAGATTTCATTTTTTACTTGCACTTCTACTTCATGTAATAGCTTAAATTATTTTTTAAAAAAATATATGGCAGGTGGCAGTTTAAATAACATGTTTAATTGATTAACTTCTTTTCTGTTCTTGAGCTGATGAGATCCTTGCCACAGCTACAGTATTACCTTACATGGGCAATGAATATTCGGAAATGTACCTTGTGCTGTTTAACATGACCAAGCAGCTGGAAGCAAGGAATTAAAGCAGTTCTGTGTGATCGGCACATTATCTGCAGAGCGTGTGGATAACACCTGCCAACTTGCAGAAAAAAATCCGCTCTGTGAACAGCAACAGAAGGCCAGGGCAGAGGCTGCAAAGTAGCCCACAATGCAAGAACACAAGTGAAATTTTTAAAGTAAGGAATGGAGAAAGTAAGTTGTCTGTTTTTCCTTAAAAAAGCAAAAAAGATTTTCTAACGAAGCTGAAAAACAAGATAGTGTTGAAATAAACTTTTTATTTGGTGAAAGTTCTGATGACAGTGCTATATTGGTAGCTTACTTTCTAATGATTGCTGTTTATTTGTTCTGTTTGGTTTTGTTTCTTTTTCCTGGATGCAAAGACTTGAAAAAACCTGCCTGAAACTCACAGGCTTTGCTGCAGGACTGGTAGTTCCACAGAGACCTTCTGGTGAGGGGAACCAGTGGGCACTGCCTCAGCCATCAGCACACACACACACAGTGCCCGTGCTGCCATGGGGCATGGCCAGGTTGCGAGCTGCCTTGGTGCCCAGTAGGAAGGATGGCGTATATCTGGGTCTGTGCCAGGTGGTGGGGAGCTTCTGGGCCAGGTGGTGGGGAGCTTCTGGGCCCTGGGAAGGAGCTGTGGGGAGGAATGGGCCTTAGGGGAGGTTCCAATGCTGTGCATAGAGCTGGAGAAAATGGCCTATTGCTGGCTTTGTTTCTTAAATATAACATTTTTGAGGTGGGGTGAGAAAGTGTAATTCTTATTTCCACTCCATAAAACATAAGCGCATACGCTCTTACGTGGAAGGCTACCCAGTATCTGGGCCAATGCAGTGTATCACCAAGATTAAGAGCATAATGAGCTCTATTAAAGCATTAGACAGCACAGGGATAATTATAAGATCCATCGTTATTAGGCAAGAAAAACAAATGTGTCTTATAAACCCTAAAGCTCTAGAGCAAAATCACTCACTAATTGAGCAGGGGGCTATGAGCAAACTTCACTGGAGGTCAGGTTATTCTAGGTTAGTCTGTTACGTGGTTGTTGCGCCTTTCTCTGAAGCACAAGCAATCAATGAGGTTTGTGCAGGATGAGATGGCAGATGTCTCTCTGCCATAACCAGTGTTCCCACTTCATGCACCTGTGTTGAGGTGCTCTGTGGGCTCCTAGGGTTGCTTTAGTGAATTCTGGCCTCACACTGAAAAAAAGCTTTTTCCTCTCTCTAATGCTAATTGGTTTATTCCTCCCTACTCTCTCATCTTCTTCATCAGAGGTGCCTTATCTCTGGAAAACATTCATTTGTGTAGAGCAAATATGCCATAGTTAATTTATTGTGTTGCATGAAATAGTAGTTACTTTGTGACAAATTATCAGAGGGACAGTATTGCTGTGTTTCCCTTGAAACCTACTGTGCTGTGCACCCGTGATGGCATTCCCTGAGGAGGTAGTAAACCTCTTTTCTTATGTGAAGAAATAACAAATACAGACTGTAAATTCATTAAAGCCCACTCTCAGTTTGTGAGGCTTGAACTGAAGATGATCATCATAATTTAGAGGTGAATATGAGGAGTGTCAGTGGAGGTTCAGAGGTGGTGGAGGAACCTTTTAAAAATGCTGGCATACACCTGAGTTGGTCTTGCAGATCAGCTTTCCTTTTATCTTGAGGAGGCTAGCCAAAGAGATGAGCAGATGTACTCTGGATTTCAAGAATATTGTGTTAGTTATAGATCAGTGACAGATAGATGAATACAATGGGTTGCAGGAGAGTGATGTCTGACTTCTCTTTAATATATGAAATAAGATATTATAATCAGGTGGCTACCTGATGGTGCCTGTCAATAGCAATGCTTTCCGCAGGTCAGGTCTGCAGTCCTGCAAGGGTCCAACTGCTGTTCCCAAGCACCTTGGATTTAGCTGCACTGTACACTCAAATGAAACCCTTCCAGTATCCCTGACACATCCTCCTCTTTGTCCTTCATAGAGTGCCTTGCCAAACCGAGGAACAGAGGTTGCTTCTGCTGTATCACCATGTATAATAAAATACGATTTGTGTGGCTGGGAAGAAGGAAAAGAAGCAACAGGATATCTCAAACAAGGAGGGAGAGGATCCTCTCACCCCAGGGAGAGGTGTTGCTGCACTCCGTGGTCTGGGTCCTGGGAAGGGAGACCCTCACAAGCCTGCATGGAGTACTGTGTGTCACCACTGCCAGGTTCCCTCGTTCTCCACAGCTTGCTAGCATCACTGACAGATACTTTTTTTCCTCAGTTGTGGGGTGACCAGTAACCTGTAGAACAGTATGCTACCTTCTCAGCTTTGTGTCAGCAGCTGACACTAGCCCCAGGAAGGATATCACATCCACTTTTGAAAGGGCTATTGTCTCCATCCAGAAGCTCTCAATCAGCATAAAGGGTTCAGAGATCATCTTAAGCTAAACCTGCCTCCTTCTCCACTGGAAACCCTCCCCAGGACCAGTCTGGAAGTTGTAGCTGATTCACTTCTTAAACTTGTAACTTCACCCAAGAACACATCCCATCATTTTCCTCTCTCCAGTACCTGTCTCTGAGGCACCTTCCTCCTGAGATAGTGTACCCCATACAGCCCCAAACATGCAACAGTTCCCACCCCACTGTGTAACACAGCACAGCAAAGTACTGTTTGCAGACATGGGTCAAGGAAAATAAGAAGGCAAGAGAGAGCACATGACCTCATTGCCTCTCCAGGGACCATTGGGTAGAGACAGTAGACACATGTAAAACTGAAGTGCAAACGCACTTTATTGATGTCCAGCACACATATCCTTTCTGTGTTCAAGTGCGTACGGACAACGCTGGTGTCTGACAGAAAGAGTGTCATGGCAAGGTTAATCCCCAAAAGGCAGCTCACTCTTAATGGCACCCCAGGATTGCCTGCCCCTTTGGGAGGCTTCAGAAAATAAACAGCAGCAGTCCAACACAAGAGGGAACGTGTACCTACAGGTCAGCCCTTCTTAATGGGGTCAGCTGAGATTAGGTGTGACTCTCTCACAAGACATGGAGTGTGTCCCCCCCACCCTTTGAAGGATCCAGCTGGAGTGCCTCAGAGTTCATCCAGATTAAATACAGATAGGCTCTGGTCTGGGACGTGCTGCAGGGAATGTAAACTTATGCCAACTCTTGACCCCTGCAAACACCTGAGAAACAAAGTAGACCCCTGTAACACCAGGCTGCCCTCACAGAAACTGAACAAAGAAAACGAAGGGGCAACCCCAGGCCACAAATCCAGGCGCTGAGCTGTCTCTTCATTATCTTTCTCTTTATTAAAAAAAGAGCCTGCTCTGACCACCTCTTTAAGGATGTAAACAAAGCACTTCACCTTGTCGGTGGCAAAACGAGGAGGGAAAGAGCCCACCTTCAAGCTAGTGCGGAGATTTCCGAGGGATGGCAGTGCCTGCCAGCCTTGCCTGGCTGGGCAAGCCCAGGCCTCCACGCAGGCCCCTGGGCACTGGGCCATGCGGGCTGGGGCAGCCACAGCCCTCTGGCGAGCAGACAGGTGCCTTCTTCCTGCCTGGTTTCCCCTGACACATGCTCAGTGCAGCTAGATCTGTTATCCCAAAAACCTTACTGTTCTTCCTGAAGACATCTTCAAAGTGGGAGGCTTCAGTGTTCTTTTCTCCTTTCTGCAGTCTGTCAGCCTTACAGAGACACACGTGGGTGACGATGCCAGGAAGATGCTCTCCTAAACTGGGATTTCATTCCCTTCCAGAACAGTTGTTCCCATCTTTGTCAGGGATAAATGCATGAATAACCTTTTTTATCTCAGTACCTCACTGCTCTCCAGCTCACTGCTCCCCATGAACTTCTCAGGACTATCTTTCAAAAATTTGTGAACGTCCTTCTACTAACTACATGGAAAAGAGAGCACAGGAGTTTTCTGGTCCTGTTGCATTCTCATGAACATCCCTTAAACAATAGATAGCTTGGGCAAGTTGTGGTGGTAATGTGGTTCTAGGCAAAATGTTGCTTCCAAAGTTCAATGTTGTGGATGTTCAGAGAATTTGTTTCTAGACCCCCTGTAGCCAGGTCTGTATGCTGAGAACAGATATGCTGTGAAACTAAAGCTGAAGGAAATGAAAATTCACAAGCTGTTCCCTTGCAGCAATTGCAAACTCTACAGAAAGCCAGATAAAAGAAAGCAAGACTAGTGCTTAGCAGACAGGACAGACAGGAGACTTGGCTTTCATCAGTGGCTTTGACTTGCAGCCTCCATGAATGCTTTTGAAGAGAGTATGTCCTGCTGTTGAAATGGGCAAGGGACACTGGCTATAACCTGAAGGTTTAGACATTAGTCCAGTATTTCCAATGCAGCAGGACAAGAAGGATAACAGAATTTTAAGTATAGTTGTCTTCTCACAATTTCATGTGTTTTTGAATGCAGAAAAATTTATCCTGTTGTATTTTTGCAGGCAAGACTGTAGGATATTGCAATGCTTCCTATATTTCCAATGTTTACATACACTGTGAGCTGAGAACAAGCTCCAGTTCTCTGGAGCCTTTTAGTGCTTGATGACATCTTCATTGTTATTATTACTCATTGCAAACAGATTTCTGGGAGTGAGGTCATTCAATGGCAAACTCATCATAAGAATTTCCAAAAAAAGTGTGCCTGAAGAAACCTTTCGGATGTAATCAGTTTTTGTGAACAAGAAATAAATAGAAGAATCTGGTGTTTGTGGTTTGTAAAACCAAAAATTTTATCATTCCCCTATTTTCTGCTGCACATCTCACCCCTAAAATAATCAAACACAAAAATCCCAAAACTCTATGAATTTCCTTAGAAAACAGCTGAGTGTTTATCCAGAAGCAGAACTCATCCTCAAAAAAAAAAAAACAAAACACCTCTGGTTTGAAAATAACTCCTGATTTACCTTTCCCCAGAACTTGAAAAATAAAAGAAAATTTAGAGGACGCATCAGCCTGAAGTGAACCAATGACCACTGAACACAAACAGCAGCATTTGCAGCTCTGTTCTGGACCCAGAAGCTGTGGTTTCCAAAATAGCCCTGAATTAGCACAGGTGAGCTGTACAGGCAAAAGAAGTCTTCTGCCAAATTCACCCCCTGTTGATTAAGAGTTCTTTTTCTCAACTTATGTTGGCTAAACATGTTTCCACACTGAGTCCCCTTGTGATATTTGCAGTCTATTTCTAATAGCTTAAAGGTTTGGTCCAGGTCTCCCCAAACACAGAGAACATTTAATCATTCGTTTCCGTTAAGTGAGCTTCAAAGTTGATGTGGCTTTGAATTTTCATTCCTTTTTCAGCAAAGTTTAATGATTTATCTTTTCTATTAATAGGACAGTTCAGACATTTTTTTCTAGATCATCCATGAAAGTGTAAATAAGAGAGACTTTTAAATCAAACTTTGCAATGTTCCTTTCGGCATTTACTCCTGATACTGAATCTTGTCCAACATCAGCTATGTTACACAAAGTTCAGCTTTTCTGATTAAAATAATACTTTAATTTCCCAAGTATATGGCTGCTTTTGATTCAAAAAAATGCAGCAATTTCATCAACTAACTTTATTATTGGAATGGGAGGCAGAAATCCAAACCTGCTTGGCCACTTCAGTTTTGAGTGGTTTTTCGTGCTTTATGTTGTCTCATACTTTCCTTGGCATGATATTTCCTTTTTTTTTTTTTTTTTTCCCTCCCCCCCCCTGCCCCCCCCATAAGAGGGGCAGTAGCACAGGAAAACCCCTGACAGCAGTAGCCCTTTCCCACAAACCAGCCAAAAATTAAAACAAAGCGAGATAGCAAAACAGGATGTAATTTGTAAGAGATTGTACATATGCTTTGTCCAGTATGCAGTGATATTTGATACAAGTTGTCCCCTTCTTTTTTCATTGGTGAAATAGTTAATAATAAAGACTTACACAGAATCATCTGAAAACTTCAAACTTAAGACTCAAGAGTCTCTTAAGAGAAACTTAAGTGAAGAAATTATCTCATTTAAGGAATTATATCTTCCTGGGGTGTTGTTTTGGGCTGTCTGCTGGCTTAAGAAGAGAAAATGACATTGTTTTACACTTGAGTCACAAGCTGAAAGTTAACTCTGATCTTCTAGAAACTCAAGAACTAGGCTAGTTTTTAGTAATATAAATATTTAACTCCAGGTTACTGCAGTAAGTTTATATTACTTTTTCAACAGCTGCATTTTAATTTTTAGATATAGTGAGCAGCACAACCTCTGATTACCTTGCACAGGACTGTATGCATATACCAGGAACTGGTATGTGATTAATAGGTCACTGAATTTAGCCCTTATTTGAGAGCAAGAGCACAAAACCCCAAAAACTGCTTGGGAAGACTGTGAAATCGACTGCAGTTTTAATAAGAAAATTAGGGGTTTTAGAGAAAAATTATTTAATAGAAGTGTTTTCTAACTGAAAATCTAGTTTGCGCCTTTTAAAATAAAGAGAAAATAAAATTTCAGCCTCAGAAAGTTCCTAGTAGAGGAATTTATGGGGTTGCTTTGCTTGGCTATATTTTGCCTTTAGCTTCGCTCCACAGAGGAATTTTCTATCACTCTTGGTTTTAGCTTGTCTCTTTGCTCTTGTTTTTGTCACCTCCCTGCACACCCTGTGTTGCTGCCAAGCTTCACTCACCCTTCTTTCTTTCTTTTACTTGTTCCAGAAAAACTCTGTTTCCATTACTCTCCCCCTCAAATCTGCATCCAACATTTTTACAGACTTTCTTGGTCTTATTGTATATTTTCTTCCAGACAACTGGTGGAATGGCATGTTGGGGGCAGACTTTCTTTTCTTTGACGTCTCCCTCGTTTCTTCCATTCATCACTGCAGACAGTACTGCCATCATTTATGTGTTGTGTATGATACCATGTCTGAATATTTTTCTTTTTGACTGCTTTTTACATATAACATAATACAATAGCAATCAGACACTAAAGATATACTTTAATGAGCTGTTGGTGGTGTTGGAAAACTGATTGTTTTACAGTGATTGGTAAATATTACCTCTGTTTTTCACATGAATGTGGAAGAACTGCCTTCTGAGTTTCTGGAAGCCAAGAAATGTTCTGAAATGGTAACCTACATGTCGGTCCTTATTCATCCTACCCACTTGTATAGATGCATATAATTTAGGTGCTTCCTCATCCCAGGTTGTCTCTGTTGTAGATCAGTGGAAGGATAGCTGAGCCTCTGTCAGATCTGAATTGCCCTCTGAAAATGCCCAATACTTATCGATTTAAGATATATTTCCTTATTTGCCTTCTCAATTCTCTGAAAGTTAAATGGCTGATACCAGGGTCCAGTTGCCTTGCTCTGGCCATCAGTACTGCTCTACAATGAAGACACATCAATAAGGAACTATGAAAAGAAGGAAAGTGGAGGAGAATGTTTGGCACTGATGTACCATTTTCCTCCAGCCAACACTAAATGAGTTTCCTGAAAGAAAACTGGCTTGTGACTAAGTCTGTCTGTCATGTGAGCCCTAACAAAGAATTGTCACGCCATCCAAAATTACTGTATTTTTTACATTTAAATAAGATTGTCATTCCACAGAACCTGTAACTAACACCAAACACTGTGTCAGAAAGGTAAAACTCTGTGCCTTTTTAAATATCACTAATTCTGCTTGGACCAATATACATGGCAATGAACTCATCCTATGACAAACCTTAACAGTCATTTGGGCCAATAGGATTTTTGCTAGTTAAGACATTGGAAAATTAGGACTGTGATGGAAATAAAATAGGATAGACCACTTCTATGAAAAAAGGACGCTCAGCCTATCTGTTGGTATCCTCTCAAAAAAACAGTCCCCAGCCTTTTGCTAAGTAACACAGTTTTCATCCAGAGCCATGTTTACTCTTGTCTTTAGCACGGTGCATCTTCTGTGTAATAAGCTGCAGAAATGTTTTGTGCCCCAAACCAACAAATACAATTCCTAGAGACTGAATGTATACAGGCAATCCTCAGCTATTCCTCATGTTTTAATACTAATTAAATCAGCAATGCCTTGGTGTCTGACCCACCACGATGTTGAGTTGTACTCCATTTAAAATTAATGCTTTCTAGTACAAGCAAGAAAGTATCTAAGCCACTTGCTATTAAGGAAGAGTTGTTTTTTCATGGCCTTCACTTTCCATTTCGAACCTCTTATACAGCATTGCTCTGTGCCATGATATAGTTGCCAAGTTACACCACAGGGGAAGCTGTATTTCAGTGTTGGATAAAATGATCCCTTTACACAAATATCTTAAGGAACCACTCAAGGAACCAGAACATACATCAGTTGCTTGGACAAAGTAGTCTCCAGTATGGGTTGAATCACTGGGGATGCTATGAAGTGATACCTAGGAAGTAACAGAAGGTTACCCACTGAAAGGCCTCAGTCTTGCAAGGTGCTGAATGCCCTGTCTTTGGTGAATAAGAAATCAGATTTTTTGCAAGTATCTCTTAAATACTTGACATGTTCCAGGACTGGTCTGAATGCAAGTTTCACTGTAGGTTTTGTTCACCCTTTGCTAATATTTGGGCATACGTTTCAGCTGTGCTAGCAGTAATGGGATGTTAGTATGTGTGTGTGTGTCCGTGTGAGCTTCCTGAGTTTGGTTCAGTGAAATGCTCCATCAGTGAAAACTCTCTTGGGTGGGGTGACTGCAGAAATGAGAAATGTTTTCAACCCCTGCACTGCTGAACTTCTGTGAGGATCCAGGGAAAGTCTGAAAACTGGCAATGCTCACAAGTCTGAAATACCTGCAAGTGCATATGCCTTCACTGGCTTAAAAGTTTAAATATTAACACCTTCCAGTTTGTAGAAATCAAACTACCATATGATCAAGAGACATGTGAAATGAATTCAACATAAGATTGTTATTATCATGTAAGCAATTGACNAAATATCTTAAGGAACCACTCAAGGAACCAGAACATACATCAGTTGCTTGGACAAAGTAGTCTCCAGTATGGGTTGAATCACTGGGGATGCTATGAAGTGATACCTAGGAAGTAACAGAAGGTTACCCACTGAAAGGCCTCAGTCTTGCAAGGTGCTGAATGCCCTGTCTTTGGTGAATAAGAAATCAGATTTTTTGCAAGTATCTCTTAAATACTTGACATGTTCCAGGACTGGTCTGAATGCAAGTTTCACTGTAGGTTTTGTTCACCCTTTGCTAATATTTGGGCATACGTTTCAGCTGTGCTAGCAGTAATGGGATGTTAGTATGTGTGTGTGTGTCCGTGTGAGCTTCCTGAGTTTGGTTCAGTGAAATGCTCCATCAGTGAAAACTCTCTTGGGTGGGGTGACTGCAGAAATGAGAAATGTTTTCAACCCCTGCACTGCTGAACTTCTGTGAGGATCCAGGGAAAGTCTGAAAACTGGCAATGCTCACAAGTCTGAAATACCTGCAAGTGCATATGCCTTCACTGGCTTAAAAGTTTAAATATTAACACCTTCCAGTTTGTAGAAATCAAACTACCATATGATCAAGAGACATGTGAAATGAATTCAACATAAGATTGTTATTATCATGTAAGCAATTGACAAGTCATAATAAATTGAGTCATCAATGACAGTTTCCTCTAGACATCAGTTAGGCATTAAATATTTTTTTTGTTTTGCAAAGATGAAAGATGTCCAGTGAAATTATCTTTTTTCCTTTTATGGCAAGAAAAAAGTGGACAATATTTGATTTACCTTGATGGACCTGCATGGGACAGATCCCAGCTCCGCTGAAGAAAGTTCATGGCATTTTTCATCTACTTTTCTGCTGATCTGGCTCCCGGAATCACATAATGTAGGCTCGCTCACGTCATCTCAAACTGCCCCTCTTTGAAACTGCTGTTAATCCAGAACTGCTGCAGTTCGGCATGCTCTGACTACTGCTGTTTTCAAACGCATTCAAAATCTCAAAGCAAATTCTAACTGAAGGATATGAAGGTCTGTTCTTGACCCTCATATTAGATGTAGAAGATGGTTTAAATTTGCTTAGAAATAAATCAAGATTCAAACTTTACAGATGGACTTCACTTTGTTGTTGAGCTTGGAACAAATTAGATGTTTTTCCAAATGCTATTGTTAGTAGATTTTTGTCCTAACAACCATGATATTATTTCTTTACATCAGGCACAAGACTTTTTGCATACACTAGGACATTCAGTCTTGTCACCAAACTAAATAGCTGCTGCTTTTCAGCTGATGTGGCATTTGACAAACAACTTGTGACCTAGAGAAGTTGTTATGGTCATGCGGATGTAGTATCCACTGGCTGATGTATTTTCATCTGAGGAGTTTCCAAGAGTACAGTTCAGTTGTTTAGGGAGTGCACTAAAGCTCCCAAAAAAGAAGCAAACCAAGTACAAAAGTGATGAAACTTCTCCTACACTGAAATTTCCATGGTTGCCTCTGCGATAGACTTACTAATGCCTCTTAGAGGCCACCAGTTTATGGTCTAGGATTGAATGAGGGTTGATGACACCCAAGGCTTTTACGGCATTATATTACATGAAAACTTTTTTTGTTGTGTATTATAAATCACAGATTAAATTAGCCCTCTTGCAGATTAGTTATGTTTGTTTCTTCCATAGTAAAACCTCTGTATATGCCTCTTCTTTACATATATTGTACCACAGCTTATGATCCACATGCTCAGTTAGGACTGAAGTTTCTGCTTCATGGAAGGTTAAAAAACAGCTCATTTTAAAGAAAGAAAGAGAAAAGGAAATTTGCTTTCTGTATCCAGACTGTTCTAGCAATACCTGGAGTGGCAAATTTGATGCTTATTGTCAGCATATATGTTATTGGAAAATTAGGTCCCATGGTTTCCGGGTTTTTTTTTCTTCTTTTGAAGCAGGAAAAGCTTCCAGCTCTCTGCACCAGCAGGTTGTCTGCATTTACTCTTGCTCCCATACCCTGAATTCTACACTGGATCACTCCACTGTGAGTTTGGATAGCCATTCTTCATAAAGCACAGTTGATGCCTCTGCTACCTTCTGTAGCAGTAGTGTTAGGCAGATACTATTTTTTTCTTCTGGTAGTGGTAGACCATGTCTGTAACAAAACTGGACTCAATTACACTCCTGGCATATGCTCTCCATTTTCCCTTACATTTCCTAGAAAAAAAAATACTCCAAAATGTCTGAAGCATGAGAAATAAATTCTGCATTTTATAAAACTTCATAGACTAGTCAACATTTTTTTTTTTTTTTTCCTCCCCAATTAATAATTTCATATGCTATCTATGCAATCCAAACAAACCTCTGTGTAGTCAAGGCACCTACTTCCCTGTACACTCCCAGTTATGGAACATGCTAGGCAAATCCATAAAATAAATTATCCTCTTCCACAAGATTACGTCTTAAGTCACCAGAAAAAGGATAGAAGGAAGGAATTGTTATTCCAACCACACATAGAAGGAACTGAGCAACAGACAAGTGACTGGCCTGCAGTAGCTGTGACCAAGAAAATCAGAGCCTTACCTGCTACCATCTGTATTGCACTGTACATCATATTAGTGCTTTTGCCGTTTCTCTGACCAAGTCACTCATACTAGTTTTGCATTAGTGCCTATGTATCACTGCTGTGCTTAGAAAAACTAATTGGAAACCATGTCCTGCTGGCTTCCAGAGTACAAATGCAGAACAGAAAAGGCCCCTGTCACAGTGAGTTTGCAATCAAGCCCCCCTCTAAGCCTGAGGAATAACAATATTTTCTGGTGGTATCTAGAGTTCATTCTTGTGCCACTTAGAGTTCATTGGACACCTCATTTTTTATTCCAGTCAAAGATCCCTGGAAAGACAGCTTTATTCACTAAATTCACAGATCCATGCAGCAAGATTTGCATATAGGCAAGTGTATAAATCCTACTTCACAGAATGTTTTCTTTCTTTTGCACTGTGAATTTTTAAAGAGTCTTATGTCAGGAACAGACAGTGTTCTGACAGCACTAGAAAACGAAATCCTTTGTTTATCTGGAGACCAGGTATAGCCCATGAAGGAGCAGTGTCAGCTTTTTCTGACTGTGTACACCCATCTGGCAGCAAGCGTTTCGGGAAAAGAGAGGACAACTCAGCCTGTATGTTTGTTCAGTTTTGGCTGTCTTTCTAGCAGTGTAGTGTTGCCAAACCTGTATTCAAACACTAGGATGCAGCCCTTCTCCCACTGTTCTCCTATCCTTTTTTAAAATAAAAAGAGGGATATGCTTACAATAATCTGATTTCCATGATTTTGGAGTATATTTTAGTCACATTTTCAACTGTTCTGCAGCAACAAAAATGAAAACTTATTTTTCAAAACATGGAAATTTAAAATGCTCTTCTAATTGCAACCTTGAAAGAAACAGGGCTTTATGAATAACATCAAATGCACAAGAGAACTCTGAAGGCTGTAGCACTGTGTGCCACTTCTAACTCAGGACTTTTTCTCCCAAACTTGACCTGAGAACAAATGTCTGTTTTGCAAAGTTAATTGAAAAAATCGAAATAATTTTTGGTCTCCACAGCTAGGGTTGAATTTGAACTAGAAGCCACAGGGTCAGCACCACACCATCCCACTGCCAGTTCCACAAATGAGATATTTACTGCTGTTTTCTTTACCCCTGAAGACATTTTCCTCTAGGACTGAAAGTCTCACCATTTTGTTTTGCCTAATCTTGTATTCTGTTGCAGCTCACAAAGCCATCACTCTGTCCCTTTCTGAAGACCAGCAAACTCAGTTGTCTTGGTCAAAAATATACACAGCTGCTCTCTTGGTGTAGCCTGATCTGAAAAAGGGTCTGGTTAATTAACATCGATTACAATCCACCGGCTGCAAGTAAAAATTGATTGCTAAGGTTCCTAATTTGAATGCCTCTTTGTCCTGATTTCACTATTGCTGTGACTGTCCAATTAGAGAGACAGGGACAGAGTGAACACACTTCTTAAAAGTCCCAGTTATTTGCAGGCTCCCCTGTGAAAGACATCAGTGATCCTTCTGGTCCTGCTTTATCACCCTGCCGGATGGTCATTTGTTAGCACAGCATCTAATTGCTGCAAATTGTCAGTGTGCACATTTGGACCCTTTTCAATGCTCCGTTTTTTATTGAGAGAGGAGCAATGGTATTGATTTTGGATAGCCAGGGAGAATGCCAGGGATATTAGTAAGGAGCTCAGAGAACACAACACATAAACTTTTATGACATGATGTCAAACTGGATTGCACAAGCATAAATGAAAAGGACAACATCATCTGTAATTACTGCAAACATATACCATACATCTATTAGAAAAAAAGAGTACATTTTAATGAAAAAGAGACCTTGCAAAAAGTGGCATCTCAGAAAATTTGTCTGGCCAAAACAGAAAAGGGGAAAGATTTTTAAGTGTACCTCTGGAAATGACAATGCATAAGCCAGGAGCTGTATTTCTGCTGCTGCTTCACTGTGACTGAAACCTACATTTGTGTAGACTGGTGATCCACTTTGAGTGCAGATTTGTGTAATCCCAGACAAAGCACTGCCACTCTCCCAGTGAAGCTGGTGCCAGGACAGGGTACAGCACAGCCACTGCCCAACTCTGCTGAGTGAGATTGGTCCTGGTCCTCCACACCAAAGGCAACTTCACCTCCATAAGGGTGAAGCTGCACACCCTCAAAAAGGATCCAGTAACTACCTGACCTACTGTAACATACAGAGTTGCCCCTATGCTGAAGTTTAACCTAAATAGCAATTTAACCAGCTAAGACAATGCTTTCAGCGATGTCCAAGCACTTAATTCACAACCACAGGTGACCTGGTGTATGTCAGACCATGGAGCACCCCATTTGTATCTGAGTCCAGGCTTTTCTATAAAGTGGTTATACAACAATTTGCTGTAAATAATTTGTACAAATTAATATGAGAGACATTAATTCAGAAGTTTTGTTTCCTTGTGTCTGCTGCTCTTGCTGACTTCTCACTATCTCTGCATGGTGCATTATGAAAGTCACTGTGAATTGTGTTTTAGCTCATGAAGAATTCCATCCATTAAATCTTGATAGCCCAAATTTAAGAAAAACAAGTGTGCTATGAGCACAAACTGAAACACAGGTGGGTGGGTATGAACATCACAAAACACTTTTTCACTATGAGGGTGACTCAGTACTGGCACAGGTTGCCCAGGGAGGTTATGGAGTCTCTATCCTCGAAGATATTAAAAATGGTTCTGTGTAACTGGCTCTAGCTGGCCCTGCTAGAGCAGGTTGGTTGGATCAGATGACTTTGAGAGGCCCCTTCCAACCTCAGCCACAGTGTGAGCTTCAATCCTATGAGGCAATACAAAGAGCATAAATATCCTTGCAGCTATTGTGTAATTCTGTTGCTACTTATGAGTTAATTTATTTAATTGTTTATGAATTGATTAGAATTCTTAGAGTCCTGAATTCACTGACTGAAAATTTTAAAGGTATGTGTGGCTACCAATGTCTTTTTTGCATGGGATCAGTTGCTTCAGGCAATCACAAAAGGTGCAGGAATTCCCAGAGGAATCCCCCCACTGACTGACCAGAACTTCCTCCATCTTTGAAATACACTCTTTAAACTCTGAACAGCAGTAGATGAATTGTGAAGACTGAAGTGATGTCAACAATTTGTGTGGAGGCCAAAGAAAATACAAAGGGGCCCTCAATGGCTTCATCTCTGAATTTGTTGCAATGCAGCTGTGAGTAATAAGTTTGCTTTCTTTTCAGGCACAGCACACTACATCTGAAATAGTTTCTGAACTTAGCACACAGTTTCCTGACCATCTATTATTTTCCTTGGGGATCAGGAGCCTTTCAAGCCTTGCAGTGAGGAGTTTGATCTGAGCATATTGTGCAGCAGGGAGATGGGTGGTGGTCTGCTGGCCTGATCTCACAGATCGCGGAGCTTAGGGAAAGTCACTATTTAGACATATTAATATAATTTTATTGCTGGCCCTATCATTTATTTTGACTCATCTGAATAGTGGCCAATTTGTACTATTTTAAGCATGTATGTAGAGAAGTTGTGCAAATACGTAAGTTTTCTGTATGGGTGGGTTTAGAAAAAAATCAGTGCGAATAGGGACCTAGACTAAATCTCTCTTCTGTAGTACGTCTGCATTCTTAGCAATGACTGTCATTTTAGAGGGTGATCACAGCCAGCAGAAAGATGTCCCTTCGTAGATACGTGAAGGGCTATTTTATAAAATAATATTTTTAAAGTATATTTTATTTCACGACCATGAAATCAGAGTGATATTCTAAGCAGTAGTATTTATTTATCTTTGTATTTGGAGTTTTCATTAATTTCTTAACACATCCTGAAAATGAGTAAGTAACTGAAATAATGCCCCTTAGTGTGGTTTGCATGGAACAAATCTACAAAAAAATCAAAAGTAAACAATAGTATGAAGCTGAGACAAAGAGAAGATACTATTTCTGCTTTTGATGATTAGTTGTGCTGCTCCTTCTAGTGGCATCACACTCTCCCAGGAAAGTGCATTGCTAGACTTGTCAGCTTCATCACCTAACAGGTTTAGGATCAAAGGAGATTTTTATTTCCTATGTGAAACTGAGAGGTACTTCTTGCCCCTCAGCCACTCATCTCTGGAGAAGGCAAGCATAGCGCACAGCCTAAAAACACCTGAGTGCTTTGTTCAGTTAATTGCCCACTACTGACATAAATATAGGGTGCCTCTGATCCCTGCCATTATCTTCCTATGCCACAGTATGGCTTTTGGTCCACTTGGCAGCTTGGAAGTTTGCTGTGATGTGTTGTGGTCTTTTGCTGCTGGCATGCAGAGTGAATATTTTGGGGGCCTTTCAGGGTGAACCTCATCTTGTTAGGATGCAGTGGGCCAAGCTGGATGAGTTAGGAGCTTCCTTCAAGACCTGCAAGCCCATATTTCCTTCATCCTTTCTTCCAAATGCATAGCCCTTATTTCCCAGGATAGCCCCTTGGCTTAGCTCTGTATGAGGGAAATTACAGGCCTTTGCATGCATTTAGTCTTAAATACCTGTGGTGTAGGGACTGCGGGTTGCAAAATCTTTGGGGCAGAGATTTGTCTTTTTCACTACAACATGGTCAGGTATCAGGTGAATAACACTGGTAACAACAACGCAGACAGATATGACTGACACTGCTCTGGGGATCAGAGAAAAATCCATTAAATTAAGTGCAAAAATGCAGGTGAGACACAAGTACCTCTATGAGTAGCCCAGGATCTGCTTCTTTCTGTCTTGTCCATCAATGTGGTGCCCATCACTACATACTCTGATGACCTCTCCCACATATGTCTTCTCCTCCAGTTTCTCTGGTGGTTGTCCCAACAGAAGGAAAGATAAAAGAAAGAGAAATGCTGTCAGCAATGGGTGGTTTGATGGTTACATCAACACTGAACAAACACTGAAGTGTTTTGCTGGGGGCATGAGAAGGTGAAACCAGTTACCTGGCAGCTGCCAGATTTCCACTGAAGGGAGAAAGTGGCCATAGTCACTGCACCATTTGTTCTTGATGAGGACAAGGAAGGGAAACATGACCTGCAATGAATGAGGTTTTAATCATGGGTTTTAATCAGCATTGTTACATGGAAGCAAATTTGCTATGGGAATGAGAAAGTTGTAGTTCTATGCTGAGCCCAAGTCAGTTAGCTGTAAACTTTAGGTTTAAAATAGAATTACTGAAATTTTCTTTTTTTTGTTGTTTTGGTTTGGTTTTTTGGTTTTTGCAGTAACAGCCAGGTGGCAGAAGTGATTTCCCTGCCTTATACTGGCTGGTGGTACAACTGTTAAATTAATCCAACGGTTAGGATGATTTAGTACTGATGAAAGACTGAAAGTCTGTGAGGGGAAAATGGTATTTTTGGGACAAAAATAAAAAGCTCATTGGTTAGTGAGAGAAACAAGGACTAAAACCACAGAGGCCAAGAGAAAACTTCTGCAAAAGAGGAAGACAAGACATATTATCCACTTCTGCCACTGCCAATGGGCCTGAAAAGGAAAAAAACAGTTCTGGCTAGGAGATTCAAATGGATTATTTCTCAGAGAAAAGACATAATCCTGGGATCTACTCAGAAAAGAACAAGAAAACAAAGACAAAACCCCTGAGAAACACTTGAGTGAGGTGAAGAGCAGAAAGGCATGATGAGTCAGGTGAAAACCAAGTGAGATCAGGGATAAAAGCTAGAGTTGTGTGAAATTCCCAGGATTTGGTTGGCAAGAATGTACATTGTTGATAGACTTGAGGTGCTTTGAATTCAAGGCTGTTTGAACCAGAAATCCTAGAAGCACAAATTGAAGTAATTTCTGCTAGGAAGGAAAGCATTCACATCAACCCTGTAGGTCTTCAGTTTCTGAATAGCTTCTAGGATCTAGCCACCCTTTTCCTTCACTTGCTGCTGAGCAGTGCAATCTAGACTCCAGCGTATTCTTACCAAGTGGCTTGTCTGAATAAAACTCTAGAGTGTTGTCTGTGAGAATAAATGTGTATCTGGCATGATCTCCACAACACCAGTAGGTTGCCCCCTTCTCAAGCTGGATCCTGGGCTTGCGTGAAGTCTCCGGGTCCCAAGAATATCTCCTACACTTGGTTTACACTGAATTTGCTACAATCGGCACAGCTGAGGAAGATAACTAAGGATGTGCATACATTTAATTGCAAGCAATATTTAATTAAAATATTAGTAATAAGTATTGGTACCTGCCCACACAACACGTTGGATAACACAAGTTGCTCAGCCTATTTTAAAAATTTCTGAATTTCTGCACATAGAAAAGATGAAAGTAATGCTGCTATATGTGCTAAGAATTTCCTTTAGGGAGGTGCTATTTAGATTCAGGAGTGATTTTGAAGTCTAGATAACTGAAAAGTCTAAGATTTTTTCCTATGTAGGAAAAATACACAACAGAACAATGTCAGTGTCATAGACCTGGGCAAATCTTTTCCTAAAGCAACAGGAAAGAAGAAACTAAAAGTTTGTTACAATGATAACTGCAAGCTTGGAATTTGTCAGCTGGAAAGACCATAGACTCTTGAAATGTCTTGCGAGATGAGGCCATAAGGGTTTTATACATTCACTTTCAGCATTTTGTCAGCACATAGTTCAACAACGTGGTTTTGTTAATGAACATAAAGCATTTATATGTTGTTCTGTCCCTTGGATGCCAAAGTTCTGTGTCATTGGTACCTAAACAGTAAGATAGCTGGCTCTGCATTCAAAAAAGTGGGCGGTATAAAAAAAATT
>VZTO01015695.1:727-23467 GCA_013400615.1 Syrrhaptes paradoxus | reverse complement strand
ATAATGTAGATGTAGTGGGGGGGGAGGCTCTGCACTAATCAGTATTAGGCAGGATCTGACCAGTAGCTTATCAGTGACTCGCTGATGTTGGTGTAGCCGAAAATACCCTTGCAGTATAGCAAGTTGTGATGGTAGGAAATCCTGAGCATAGGTTCAAAGTGCTCAGTGCTGTAACTTCTAGCTTCTTCACTTTCATAAGTCAGTCACTTTCTGCTATTGAAGGAGAGAGGGTTAAAAAAGGTGGGAGAACAACTTTACTCTCCTGTAAGTCTTGACTTTGGGAGGATTTTAGTTTTGTTTCTCTCTAAACTTCAATTTTTCTTTGATAAAGGAAACCAAAAGTATATTGTGTATTTTATCCCTTCAGATATATTCTCAAAGTGGCAGTCTTTCTCAAGTATAGTGTTTGTTACTAAACAATCGATGCCTAATTTAACAGATGTATATATTGTGTAGGTAGGTTTTCTTAAAAACAAGCTGCTATTTTAAAGAATCTTTAAAAATATTATCTAAACTAATACTGCCTTGGTGGGAGGGAGAATTACAGTGTACACTTCAACTAGCAAGTGCCACTTTAAGATAGCCTTGGTTACTCTCAAAGTGTTTTATGTCTTAAAAAAAAGGGAGCTTCTGATAACTGTCAGATTCTAAGTCTTATATGCTGGAAGTAAGGAGGTATAATGGGAACACTGCATTTATTTGAGCTTAGTTTTATGTTAGGAATTCCTTGTTCATGGATGTTTTAGTCAACATTTGCATATTTTCAGCTTCTGATGAGAAAGATCTTGTTCCAATATATGTTACTACTCCCACTTTTAGCAAAATACTTTCTGAAATGATCTTATGAATGCTTAAAGGAAATGTGTAACACTAGGTTGGGGGATTAAGGCAACACCTTTTTGGGGTTCCAGGCATGTCCTTTATGTCGGTCCTTAGTATTGCACAGAAGTGTTATCTGTGTCCTGTACGGAAATGTTTGCTCTTCATTATTATGGCTATTTTAGAAGAGACACCAAGGATGAGCTTTAGTGTAATAGGTGCACTAATAAAGTCAAACTCGTTTCTTAGTTCTTTGTCCCTCTATTTTCCTTTACATTTCATCTTTTCAGTAGTTGTGTGGCAGTAGAGTTGATAACTTATCTGTGTGATAAGAAGGAAGAATTTCTGATAGAAATGCTGAACTGGATCAGTCAAGTTTAGCCAGCACAACTGTCCTTCTCTGTGTTGATACACACTTACGATCAACCAGTTCAATCTGAAATGTATAGCTGAAAAAAAAAATATGAATTTTGAAGTTGTTTTGGGCAGCATCAGTTCTCTGAATCGCTTCACACTCTCTTCCCATGAACATCAGTGCTGGCTAAAGGTTGGGAGTGAATGTGTGATTGAGGAGTGTAGAACTGTGGCAGTCCAGGCTGGAGCTGCAATAGAAATCTTTAACAGCTGAGATGGACAGTGAACACATTTAGTGTAATCTGGCTTGGGCTGTGTAGCTTTTACTTCTGAAAAGGCTTGTGGAGAAGGTGTGGAGTGCTCTCCAGGCTGGAGGGGACAGAAGGCTTGGTTTCAGACCTTCACAGTGTGAAAGCTGTGGTTAGTTGCAAGGTGGGAACAAGAATTTTCTTTTGTGCTATGCAGTGGTTTGTGAAAATAAAATGCAGAGGAGTCAAGGGTTGTACTNAATAGTATACTATCCCTGTCAAGTTTCTTGAGTGCAGTTATTTTGAGTTGGGGTCTTCTTGGAAACAGGGGACCTCTTGGAATAGGTGATGTTATAGGGCATCCATATGTGGTTGCTATAGGCTTCCTGTGCAAGCTGAATATGTTCCACAAGGAAGGGGGTGCAGCTGTGTGGGGTGTGGATTTTGAGTTCTTGGTTAGTCTGAGGGGTTGTTCTTATAAGCTAAAATTGTATGCTAAGTTTTCTTCAGTCTGCCTAGATGGGCTTTGTGTTGTACATGAAGTAATTTCTTGTTCTTCCTTTCCTCCTAACCTATTTTTGATACTCAAGTGTTATGGTCTGTGGTCTAAAATCGATGATGGAGCAGTTTGTGAAGAAAGTAACCTCTGAAGAAAAAGAAATCTGTTGGTGAAATACTAATAATTTGTGGTAACTATTTTAACTGTTACAATCTTCAGTAAAGCCTATTTCTTTTATTTTTTTAGTTCACATGAGAGATCCTAATAATCAACTTCACATAATTAAAAATTTGAAGATTGCTGTCAACAACATTATTACTCACCCACCTCAGCCCGCTGCCATTCGGAAACTTTTGAATGATGTTGTGTCTGTCAGTCAGCCTGCTGAAGGACTAGTAGCTAATGTGATAACAGCTGGAGATTATGATCTCAACATTAGCGGTATGTAATGATATATTGTATTTTTCTGTAACTTAAACTGGAATTTACTCTAATGTTTCTAATCTTAATTTTGAGTTTGTGGTATATATTAAAATTAGTCTGAGGGCTGATGAATTTTGAGTCTTTTTTTATGGATTTAGACTTATCAAATAATTTTTTTTTATATAATGCTGAAAGAGTGGCTGAACTTAATTTATTTTTTCCTAATTATTAAGGTTGCAATTCTTCTGAACTTGTTTTAAATCATATTATTTTAATTTAGAGAGGTTTTCTTGTTACAAAACTGATATACTAACTGGGTACGGTTTGCTGAATAAATATCAGAACTTATTTACAGTGTTGGTACGAATGTGCAGATTTACATTGAAGTTATTCCTCCTGGCTTCTTCTGTTTGTCTTCTTACTTATTGCTTAATGCATAGAGTTTATAAAGCTGTCATGAGAAGCTTAAGGGTAAAAAAGTTTTGAGGAGAGGTATATGATTTCTTGTCTTGCTTTTTTTTTTCTGTCATGAAACTGTGTTTCATATGTCACTGTCAGAATGGCTAGAATGTTCCAAACATTTTTTTTGGATCTCCAAGAGATAAGGCATTGTGAATAATACTAAATGAGACCTCATCTTGAAAGCTGAGAAGATTAAACTCCTCCCAATTAAGACCCTAATCCATTAAAGCCTTTGAGTACATGCTTAATTCAAAGCATGTATGCATTGCCCTATTTAAACACGAGTAATTTATTGTACTTAAAGTTCAGCATGCAGTAAGGAATTTGGCTCTGCTATAGCAAAAGGCTAATGAAAATTCATGAGTATTAGTAAGTGATGTTGTCATAGTATGTTGGGGTTTTTTTTGCTGATGAAAAATTGCATAATTCTACATCTTTGATACCTAATTTACAAGCCAAATCCTCAACTTCATGCAAAATACTGAGAGTAAAGGAGAAGACTTGAGCCTGGAAATTCTAATTGAAAGCTGTCAGAAACTGCGCACATTTTCAGTTTCTGTGTTCCCATTCATTTGTGGAATTGGTGAATTGCCATTTTTATGTGAAATTTCTTTGTAGGGAAGCTTGGTTTGAATTCTGGAGACTGTAAGACTTGTAAGAAAGCAGTGAAGAGACTTTTCCATAACATTTCTAATTACTTCGATTTTAGAAGTGAGGTATGGAAAGAAGGGAGGAAGAATAGTGGCTATATCAAGCCATGTTTTGAAGTTGTNGAGGAAGTCCCTAGCTTGTCAGGTGGTGTTCCTTTTCTACTTAGGAAACTATAAGTATTTACTGAAAAACTTTTATTTTTTTCAACGTGTTAGAGCATTTTATTGAAAACCCATGAAAGCATTTGTTCCTGTCAACAAAACGTAAATCTTTTGTCATAGAAATCTGAAATACTGTAATCTGTTTTTTAATTTGTTCTTTTCTTTTGGTGAATTAGTTTTCTAAGGTAGCAATGTTAAAACATATTTCCTTAGTGATGATCAAGTGCAGTCTGTTTTGAAGGAAGACACGAACATTGTTTAAGAAGCTCATGCATGCATGTTCTTGACACTGGGATCATGATCCTGCTCTTTTTTAAAAAAGTTTTGGAACTCCTGTGGTGAATGGGTTTAATTGTTTGTAATCCTCTTTTGTTACACTTATTTAATTGTATTATAGTTCCCTAATCTTCTTGTACTGAGAGACCTCGTTGATTGCTGAAAGGGGGCTTATGTGCCGCCATGCCTGCTTCTTGCTTGTATTGGTGCATGCGGAGAGGGAGGAAAAGTGATCCCACTAGAGACTTAATTTTTTTTTTTTCCCAAATAAGTTTTCAGCTGAATCACTTACCTGGATTTGTTTGGTCAGGGCTGAATGCTGCTAATGCTGGCATGCAGCAATGCAGGAATATGATGGACATAAGGGAGAATGTTGGGGCAACTATTTTCAGCAGCTAACATCTTCAGTTATGTTAACTGTAGTACTACAGGCTGAGAAACCTCAGAAATTAGTGTTACATCTAACTAGAAAAATAGAAATAATTTATAAATATTACTTAATTCTTTACTGCTTTATAGATTTTCATTTTTATTCAAGCCCAGAATTTAGGCTGAACCAGAAATTAATATTGAATTCTATCAAAGTGCACTGTCAAATGTTGAGGAGCCTGAAATGTTCATGATTAGGGTTAGCTGGAGTCAAATATCTTCAGTCCCTGGTGGGCCTGCATGGTATAGGTTTTCTGCTTTATGCAACCAGAGCATAAAAGCCAATAGTGTGTTTGCAGCTGACCCTTTTTAGGATAATAATATCATGTTTTTTCTATCAGATCGCTCAGTTAAAGCTAGTGTTCCTTGGTACAGTAATTGGAAAGAGACACTGATGGAACTGAACACATCCACGTTTTATTCAGGTATTTTTTTGTGGCTGGTGCCAATTTGCCAAATTGCCCTTTATTTCTTTTCCATGTGCCCCATACACCTTTCCTTACCATCTACTACAACTGTTCAGCACTTTTCTTGGCGTAGATGTGTGTTCCTCCATTTTTTTCCCCCTAAGTGAAAGATCATTGGTGATGGTTGCTTAATTTTTCTTTGTCATATTTCTGCTCCTGTTAATCTAAGTCATTTGGTCTTTCCATAGAGTCAGTAAGTACAGAGTGGTGGTAGAAAATGACCTGATGCTATAAAAGTACTGCCCTGTGATTCTATGGAACTGTATACTGTCCCTGTTCTGTATTTCAAATGTAAATACTTTCTGCTTCTCTCTAGAACTTCCATTGCAGGGGATAAGTAGCGAGTTTCAAACTGGAACTAAAGTGCTGACTGTAGCACACATACCTCTGCTATATTGACATTCTTGCTGGAGTATGACTCTCTTAAAAAGGCTTTGTAGTATGTTGTCACCTAGTTTGAGACTTTTTGCTACCAAAACACATTAGTTATTGACCTCTCAACTTACAGTGAAGGTTTAGATGAACCAGATTTTGATGTTTTTCAGTATTGGATACTAACAAAGTTTATGCCCTTGGTTAGTAACAGCTGTCCTCTCAATAGTGTCTGTTCAGATGCTGTTAAGTGTCTTCCTTTCTTAATGTGCTAGAGTACCAGTATGGGTGAAATTAATCTTGGTCAGTCAGGTAGTTAAAAAGTACAGAACTTCCTGAAGTAGACTTCTCATTGTTATTTATGAGTATTACTTACCAGTTTTTTTTCTTCACAACTTCTGAACACATGAACAAGTTTGCCTGAGCTTCAGTTCTACTTGTTTAGTGTACTGGAAGTATATTACTAGAAAAATGCAAAACATACAAGTCTGTGTATCTAAATGTCACAGTGTTAAAAGTGTTACATCTGTGAAATTTTTTCAAATATTGTTTTTATTTTGTATATGGTGCATGTTTATTATTTTAAGTATCTACTATAAATTATTACAGTCCTGTAAATGCTCTGGAGTGAATACTGTTAATGTATGCTGTGGTTGTGTAGAGGGAATCCAGTTGCCTTTGTAGACACTTTCAAGGTTCTTAATAGGCTGAATGAGAAAGGGGAAGGGGGTAAAAATCCCCACCACACAAAACAGAGTAGTACTTTCCTGTTTCTAGCTGTGTCAGACTTTTAAACTTTTTTGCAATGGTTCAGCTGTAAAACAGAAATGGAAAACTAAAAAAGAGCTCGAAACTAAAATGTGTTTGAAATTTCTGCCTTAAGTAATTTATCTTTGTTTGGTTTGAACCAGAGTTACTACAAGGCTTTGTTCTACTTGTGAAAAATATGCATGAGTCACTTTCTCATGGCTTGTTTTTAATAACAAACTTTGTTTTCCTTAATTTAAATAGTTGGCATATTTACATGTAGGACGTAGTAAAGCCAAGAACTTTTTATACCCGGGATGAGGGCTCAGAGAGCAGTTGCTGGAAAGGCTATAATGAAAAGCTAGAAGTTTGCCTCCCGTGGATCTTCTTTTACGGGAGGTGTGCTGACTGCTAGACTGAGTTCAGTTATGAAGTGTGACTGTGTCTGACTTCTGTGTGGATGAAGCTGATGTAAGATGGCCTGACAATGCAGGATTAAACAAAATGCATTACCTTAACGTGCCAGAATAGAATTCCAACATAAAAATGAAACTCAGTTTCCTAAAGTCAGCTAAAAAATAAAGGTGGTGTGGTGTGTTTTTTTTTTTTTTTCAGGAGGGAGTGGGAGGGGTTTGCAAAGCATTAGAAATTCTTATGTGAGTTAAATAAAGGAATGTGTTTTATTGGGGCCGTATAAAGAAAAAAAAATACCTTCAGGATATCTTATTAATAAACTTTTACTGTACTTTTCCTGTTTTCTAGTTTGTAGGTGAGTTTACACTGGATTCCAGCTAACTTCAGGTTGAAATCAGGTTATTGGAAGTAGACCGATTTTGTTCTGGGGGTCTCCTTTCCACTCAAGGGAAGGAATTTTGCAGAATTGGTGGCATAAAGCAGGCTTGAAAGAAGACATAATTCTTCGTTGGTAGACTGATAGTTGGAGGGGAAAGAAAAATATGAGATTATGTTCACATAGTCTTTGAATGTCCTAGACATGCTTGATTTCTCTTGGTTTGTTACTCTTAGAAAAATATAATCCCTATTGTAAAATGTTTGAACATGGCAGGTTAACATTATAAGGCTTTGATGGCACAACTTGGATCTGAGCTTTTAGCTTCTTGGATCTCTACTTTGCCAGCTGACAGCTGAACTGTTTATTTTAGCAGGGCAGAGGAAGGGGACTACTGCCAAGCTGAGTCACAACACTTGCAAAAAGCTTTAGACAAACTGGCAGGATAGGGTTCTGGTAATCCTTAGTTCCTCTGCATACTCAAAAATTAATTTTGCTTCTTGGTTAATTCTTACATCCTTAGCTGAGGCAAATCCAATGTCTGTTAGAGTTTTGATTTATTTATTTTCTTTCCCAAATTTGTGCGTGTGTGTTTAAAGGGGTGGTAAGGAGTAGTTCCTATAAGAAGGATCCAATACCTGTGAGCCTACAATACTGAGGAACTTAGTGCTTAAAAATGTTACTGTTTCTCTCACTTGTCTGTCTATATTTTAGATGCTTTCTTCTTAGACTGTTCCTTCTTCTTTCCCCTGCCTTGCAAACCTTGTCAGAGTTTGCAAGCTTCACTTATAGCTGTAGTCTTTCATATTTCCTTTTTGTGAATGAGTAAACAGAAGTTTTGCAGAATATTCTAATTTGTCCTATCTTATTGTATATTCCAGCTACTACTCCATGGTTTGAGTCTTACAGAGAGTGCTTTCTTCAATCCATGCCTGCGTCAGATCATGAATTCTTAAACCACTATGTTGCGTGTATCCTTTGAGTGTTACAGACCTCTCTAGCAAAGGCTGTTACAGATGGCTGCAGGAACATAGTGTAGGAGACTGAAATTTTGCAATAACTGTTTTTGTCATTATGATTTCAAATATCTTTTTTCAGTAAGTCTGCATATTAATTTTGTATGGGGGTCAGGGTTTGGTTAGGGGTATTTTTTTTAATTACACTTTGTGTCAAACTGAACTCTAAGCTAATACCTGTAAACTAAACTTTCTCATCCTTTCTGCTGTAGCTCTTAATGGAATCTTGTTGACTGTCCCTTATATACAACAGAGGCTTGAGTGTTTGGGATGCACCTGCTGCTTTTTATAGTGTTTTCTAGCAGATGGAGGGGGGGAGGTTGAAGAGGGTGTTTTAGAAAAGTGGTGAACTTTGGAGCTATTTGGGACAAAAAGAAGTCTGGAAAGATGCCTAAATGCTTTCACTTTTTTAACCTAAAACTTAGGCTTGATTTGCTTGTGTACAGGGAAAATAAAAATATTCACTGTTTCATGATGTAGCTGTCATTTAGCTTTACAAGAATTATAATGCTGCAGGTTTCATAACACCTACTCTGTTTTTAACTCTTTACTTTATCATTGCAGTATGGTGGAACAGGTATGTTAGTAGCCAATAGAGAGAACCATTTGTGCAGAATTAATTTGTTGAAATATTGATTTTGGCCTTTGACTTCTAAATTTTAGTAACATTTAAACTACAGCTTGTTTTCTGGCTTCTCTGAATTAGTGTCTTTGATTTGGTGAATAGATATAGCAGAGCAGAATGTTATTAATGATCGTGGAGTTGCATTGCAGTAAAAATCCGAACACTTCTGCTTTTTACACAGATGTTGCTGTGTTTACGAATACTGGCTGTTACTGTTTCTCAGGTGATACCTTAAGCAAGTCCCAACTTTTCTTGGAAGTCAAAAACTAAAGTACACTGGGGGTGAATTTCAGGTATATGTTTCATACTGTTGGCTATTACATATCAGCTTAAATTTGGATTCAGTGTCAGAATTGGAGCAAACTCCTGTTTCTTCTCATGTTACAGATGTTAGTTAACTGACCATTTAGTGTGTTTTATTGATATTAAGGCCAAATTCTAATTTCACATATTTTGTGGTAGTGTGTTTTACAGGCTTAAGTATTGTATTAATCTATTTTATTTTATACATTTCTTGTTTTATTACATGATCAGTGGTTGTTCCTGAGTTCTTCTGGGAAATGTCCTTAACATGAATATAGGTATGCTTGTAGTTTCTTCTAGTGAACCAGAGCCTGTGGAGCAATTTCTGAAGCTGTCTCAAGAACAACATCGAATTCAGCATAGTAGTGAATACTTATATCCCAAGTGGTTTATACCAAACACACTCAAATACTATGTGTTATTGCATGATGTAAGCACAGGAGAAGAACAAAGGTGGGTCTTTTGCCTTCAATGAACTTAGATGAACTCTTTGACTGAAATGTTTGTGTTTATAAATTCTGTTGGGATTAGATATGTAACAGGATCCATTAACAAGCATGCTTCTGTCAAGGCAGATATCCTTAAGTATTATTTTTAGATCTGCTTCTTGTGTTCATATAAAATGAAAAGTATCAGTCCTAGTTTCTTGAGGTAGATGCTATCTGTGCTGCCTTGCTGAACTAATACTCAAAGATTCTCAGTTTTACTGTTGCATAAAGAACTGCTTTAAAAATAGGAGAATTGTCCTTTTAATCCCTATGGGTAATAGTCTAAAATAGCTTGTTGCAGTGCACACTTAGGATAGAATTGATTTGATATCAAGA
Organism: Syrrhaptes paradoxus; assembly: GCA_013400615.1. Taxonomy (NCBI): domain Eukaryota; kingdom Metazoa; phylum Chordata; class Aves; order Pterocliformes; family Pteroclidae; genus Syrrhaptes; species Syrrhaptes paradoxus. The sequence continues at coordinate 14,001 of VZTO01015695.1, read as the reverse complement.
CAGGGTAAATGTTGTTGTATTTCTTTCAGAGCTGACTCCATTTATGAAGAGATGAAGCAGAGGTATGGAACTCAGGGTTGCTATTTACTGAAAATAAACTCTCGGGTGTCTAATAGAGGAACAGATGAACAGATCCCAGATCCTTGGAGTCAGTACCTTCAGAAAAACACTATCCAGAACCAGGTATTATAGTATACTAAAATCAATTTATAAGGTGCATATGAAAGCCCATTTGAGTTATGTTTTGCCTTAGTAGTGTTAGTGTGGCCAGCAGGTTGAGAGAGGTGATTCTGCCCCCCTGTTCAGCTCTGGTGAGACTCCACCTGGAGTACTGCATCCAGCTCTGGGGACCCCAGCAAAGGAAGGAGGTGGACCTGCTGGAGTGAGTCCAGAGGAGAGCCACAAAGATGATCGGGGGCTGGAGCACCTCTCCTATGAGGACAGGCTGAGAGAGTTGGGGTTGTTCAGCCTGGAGAAGAGAAGGCTCCAGGGAGACCTTTATAGCACCTGTCTGGTACCTGAAGGGGGCCTACAGGAAAGATGGGGAGATGCTCTTTATCGGGGATTGTAGTGATAGGATGAGGGGTAACAGTTTTAAGCTGAAAGAGGAGAGATTTAGATTAGATATTAGGAAGAATTTTTTTTTTTGTGAGACACTGGAACAGGTTGCCCAGAGAAGCTGTGGATGCCCCATCCCTGGAGGTGTTCAAGGCCAGGCTGGATGAGGCTTTGAGCAACCTGTAGTGGGAGGTGTCCCTGCCCATGGCAGGGGTTTGGAAATAAATGATCTTTAAGGTCCCTTCCAACCCATTCTATGATTATGTATGTGTTTCTACAGAATGGGGTAATAGGCACTCAAGATGCTTCTAGTGTAGCTAAGACTTATTTTGAGGGCATAAGGTAAGTCCTCTCTCAAAGAACTGTCTTCTATACGACTAAAATTGACAGTAAGGAGCACTGAAATGCTAGACTGTCTGAAATAGACTGACAGGAGCACCGAAATAATAGACCTGTGCTTTGACTGACAAGAGCAAGTAACCTCAGAAGTGTCCCATTGATAGTAACTGTTTAGCTTAATTTTGATTAATTTTCTTCACTCTTAAGATTTTGGGTTTTTTCCAGGTCTTCTCTACTTCACGAAACTGTGTGGGTGTTTTCTTTTGTAGGGGGTATATGTGGTTTTTCTGGTAACTTCTTGCAGTCCAATCTGGTCAGTCATCTGCTAGGATGGCAAATGATAGTGTGTATTAGCTTGGAGTAATTAGTTCAGTTTGCCATTAATGTCTGTTTTTGGCTTCAGGACCAAAAATACTCCTTGAGTTTGCTTTTGACTGACTTGCAGTTTTAACTGCGTCTGATTAAAAGGCTGATTTGTGGAATCATAGTCCTGTAACAAATCTATCTGGCACTGGAAAGTCAAAACATACTATGTTCTGTAAGCTAAGAGGACCAGTAAGTGGTGTTCTGTCATAAACTAATTAGATCTCTTTTTGTCTCATGTCAGCTGTCTAACATAAGGGTTTTTTTTTGTGTGAGCTTGTTCAGGAATTAATTGAGGTAGCATGTCTTCACTGCTGTAGGCTTCGCTGTGTAAGAGTTTGAGTTGCTTCTGACAGTAAAGCTGTGTAAGCAAACCAGAATATACTTGCTTCTTTTTTTGTTGAATATAATTTTTAACTTTACAATAGGACAGGTTCCTAAAGCCTCACAAACTACTTAAGAAATTAATATATACAAACATGTTTTCTTTATTCAGTTAACTATTATTAAATTTAACAACTAAATACTGTTGTTTGACTTTTGTCTGTGTGGTCTGGTATTCTTAAAATTCTGACTTTCCCTCTTTTTTTCTAGCAGGATTGTTATGAAGATGGTCCTTACACTGTCTTTTCAAACAAGAATACTGATCACTTGATATCAGATGGCTTAGACAGTGAAATTAAAGGTATTTTTTAATTTCTATCAAAACATTGATGATAGCATTTATACAGCTGTCTCATGTCTTGGTCAGTAATGACTTGAGTGATTTGTTAGGGAATTCAAAGTAGTAATTTTCTAAATCCTTGAAGATAATGTAACCTGGTGTCCACAAAGAAAAACATTGTGGTGCTGACCTGCTGGCTTGTTGGTAATTGGTAAACGTATCTTTAATGAGATGGCTATTGGTGTATTGGGTTCATCTTTTATAAGAAAGCATATTGTCTCTAAATTCTGACAATTAACGAGTACCATAGGATTAAATGGTTAATTTTCATCAATCATAATTCTGATTAGCGTGCTCTGATGTAGCTTAGAAACTGAGTTGGGTTTTTTGTCCTTGTTTTTGGTTTTAAATCTGGAAATGACAGAGTAGTGACTTAAAAAGTAAGTTGGCTAGAAGAACTTGTCTCACAATTATGCTTGTGGATGGCAGAGGACAGCAAATGAAGCAGAGTGCTAACTAATGCATGGTCTTTAAAAAAAAAATTAAGGCAGCTGTGTAGGATTCAGATGAGAAACATCACTAAACAGGGAAGAAGGGGAGGTACCCCACGCTGTCTGACCTGACTCAGCCTTCAGACCTAATTTGAAAGGCACAGGGAGATCTAGCAGATGTAGGAGATCCTGTAGTTGCCTAAAAAAAGAGCTTTTGAGGGCCTTACAGCCTGGATGTAGTCTTTAAGCTGCTACTTGAACTTTATATACCCAGCTTTACATTTCATTAGTAAAATCCATTAAGGAGTTGCTTTAATAGCTCAGCTTTGTTCAGTGCTAGTTAGGCCCAGATAAAACAAGCTGACTTTATTATATAGAAAGGAAATAATAAATAAGAGAACTATTTAAGCCTTAATGTGAAACAATATCTCAGTCTAGTTTGGCTACCTAGATGCGATAGTGGTCAGCAGGTTGTTTTATGTCGTGATTGCTCAGAAGGGCATGGAAAATTAGGTGGGTTTTTTTAGTCTTAAAACGGAAACAGAGAAGAGTGAATGGATCCAATGGAGCCATTGTAGTAATTGCTGCATTTCCAACTTTTCAGAAATGTTTTACTTTGATTTTAAATTTTTCATAGTTTTCCTTCGGTGTTGTTATTTTTGGTAGTAGGAGGATTCTTTACACTGTAGTTGAGAACCAAAAACATACATACTTAGCCACGTTGTAGTTCCTGAGAATTCCCCGAGCTTTCTGAAGAATTTCAGGAGTGATGTAATAACTTGAGCAGACAACAGCAGAGCACTACCCAGCATTGATCTGTGGTGGAGAATAACTGGTGAATAGGTTTGCTTAGAGTTCTGAGTAAGGAAGACTTCAAAGTAGGTTCATAAAAATGATGTCCCATACCAAAAATATTTAACTTTATATTTACTGAGGTTTTTGTTTCAATCTTTCAATAGATGGCCTGTCAAATAACTTTAAGACTCACCCACTTCAACTGGATCATCCCAGTGGCAGTTTGGATAGCACGGATTACATGAAAGCTACTGCATCATTGCAAGACGCAAAGAAATCAAATTCTGGAACACCTCATGGTGCTTGTTTAACACTCACAGATCACGATCGAATTAGACAGTTCATACAGGAATTCACATTTAGGGGACTTTTGCCACATATAGAGAAGACAATTCGGCAACTTAATGATCAGGTCAGTTTATTTTTAAAAACACTGTGCTATAATAAGAAAAAACACTTGGGGCATAAATCCAGTTATCCAAAAATCTGTTTTGAAATTATTACTTCCTTCTGCATCTAATGAGTCAATGATCTTACTGAAAAGTGTAAGTAAATTTAAGAGAAATAGCTGAAGTTATCAATTTTGCTCAATTTGTCTTTTTTAAACAACAAAACAAAAAAACCTAAAATTGTATCAACAGAGCTTCAGTGCAAGGTGGCTTCTTGGTGAAAGCCTGTCTGAACTGTTATCAGGGATATCTGTCCTTGCTCCTAAAACCCTAATATTTTGTGCTTCTGGATGATTCTGGCGCAGGGAACAAAATGTACCTTTTGTTTTTCAACATGAGAATGCACAACTAAAGTTAAGGAATGTATTTTCATCCATAACTGTCTGCAAAAAGCAGCATACTTCAATTGCTACTGCTTTACTGGAGGGGAAATGCATGGGCTCCCTAAATAATGCAATTTTGTTTTGATCTCAGTGGTTTTTGCAGATGAATGTTATTCTCTCACAATCTAGGATATTTTGGAAGTGTTGAGAGTTAATATTATGCCTATGTTGGGTCAAGGACATACATTAAAGTTATTTCCATCACACTGAGGGCCTTTCTGAGTGTTTCACTCTTATATGGTCTTAAACAACTGGAGAGATGGATTGACTTACATTAGTACAATCAAATTACTCTATTTAGCATTAGACTTGGACCCAAATATCAATTTGTTATCTGAACTCTGTGTTTTGATTGAGTTGTCCATTCAGGGTATAGTTTTAAGTATGAGGGGTTTTGACACTGAGTATCATATGTTGTTAGCAATGCTCTCTCCCTGAATTGACTTCTAGGAGTTTGTATAGGCTGACCATGTCTGGATACATAAAGTGTAGCAAACAGCCTTACCATAAGGAATGTAGTAGTACCTTCCTAGTAGTGGTAAGAAAAGCTTGATGTTACAGTTTTTAAAATTATCTTTAAAAAGAGATGTAGTTTGCCTTAGATCTGGGGAATGGTAATTCCCTGTGGAAGATTCCTTATTAGTGGAAATTATCTAAGAGAATAAAGTTGTGTAACCTTGCTTGCAGGTATGACTAGTACCCTTGATGCTTGAAATCAATGTTTGCACTGTGGTGATGCTTTATGTGGGTGATGATGAGGAGGATGTTCTCTCTGGAAGTATATGCTGAGTTTAGATTTTAGGTTGGACTAACACCAGAAGTTACAGATTCTGATAGATTTCAGACAGAATGTTTCTGCTCTTGGTATTGAGATGTCTGCAGTTTACAGCAACAATAGTGAACCTCAGCTGTCTGAAGTAGGATAAATATGAGTTGCAGCTTCTATCTCAGTGTCAGTGATTCATTCTAAAGGAGTGTACTTGTGGTTATTTTATTGGTTTTATTTCTAGTTAATGGAAAAAACAATTTAGGAAGCCTTAATGAAGCTTGGGTTTTTATAGTAGTTTAACTTACATTAGTATATCTCTTGCAATGTAATGCTCTAATTTAGTGTCTTTTTGCAGTTAATATCCAGGAAAGGCTTGAGTCGATCACTGTTTTCCGCTACAAAAAAATGGTTTAGTGGCAGCAAGGTTCCAGAGAAAAGCATAAATGAACTGAAGAATACTTCTGGTTTGCTGTAAGTAATTTCAGTCCTTACCTTTAGATCTAAAATGAGAATGTACCTTTTTTGGGGGGGGTAAGGGGAGGGAAAGCCTTATTTGATGGTGTTCTGCAGAGTGAACTAAGTCAGCAGTAGTGTAAAAGACCTTAATTGGATAAATCATGAAAAGTATAAAATACCAGAACTTTAAACAGTTTATTTTGTCCTCTTTTTGAGTCATCTTCCTGCTAGATTTACAGTGAAGCTTTCTAAGTTACAAAGAATGGACATTTTTTAACAGTAATAGTAATGAAAAGAAGCTCTGGTCTGCAGATTTTTTTAATTAGTACAAGCTTTTTCTTTTCTTATTTAAGTCAGACCCCATGTATAGGTGTTTTTGTTGATGTAACTACGTAATTTACAGTGGTTGAGTATTAAGTATGTTGCTTTTGCAAGTGCATTTGAGAGCTAAATTAAGGAGAATTTTATACTTTTTGCACCTGCATTTTACACTAGACCAGGTTTTAAATTTTACCAGAATATTCATTCTTTATGTTTTGTAATTTCCCTTGATGAATGAGGATATATAATCACAAAAAGCACTCCCTTCAACTGTCTTATCTTAACCACAGAGGTCTAAATAGTTCTTGGGCTTTATGTAGCCAATGTCCCTGACACGTACAGCTTAAAGTTCATATGTTGAGTGTCTTTGGATTCATATTCAAAATGTTGTTAATTTCAGCTTTTGTATTGAATTCATAAGCATGGTTTGCTTCCTGCAAAGTTTGACTAACAAGCGTTTGTGAAAATGTATTTAATCTTCACTGAAGTGATTAATATAGATTTAACTAATCAAAAGTTAGACTGATGCTTGCAGAAGACAAGGAACTTTCCCAGTGTTTTGTGCATAAGGCATTGTTTTTAGTGGATTTTTTTTCTTTCAAGAGAAATGGGGAGAAATGACCACAGCAAGGTGAACAAAGTTAATTTTTTTTTTTCCTTCTCGTACAGCTCTGTTTAACAGTTAATCTTACTGAGCAGTTTCAGTGACAGCTGCATACTTTTGTTTTGGTATTTCTTGGCTAAGAGGAGTGCTTGCTTTGAATGTTAGTAGAACCGTGAGTCTTGTTAATCAGAAAGTAGGGTGTGAAACTAAGTCACATGTGGCAGAAAGGAAGCAGCTTCACTTTTCTTAGCTGTTTTTATGGGTAAGGCTGAAGCGATGCAGTTTTTGTTCCTACTTTGTGAATAGAAATTAAGATGAGAGGGGAAGACTTTATGGAGCATGTCTTGCTCTATTTATTAGAAATATGACTTGAATTTAAATATTTGTATTTATAGGTATCCACCAGAAGCACCAGAGCTTCAAATCCGGAAAATGGCCGACTTGTGCTTTTTGGTGCAACACTATGAACTTGCATATAGCTGTTACCATACAGCAAAGAAAGACTTCTTAAATGATCAGGCAATGCTTTATGCAGCTGGAGCACTGGTTGGTACTTCACATAACATAAACATTCTTTGAACTTTTCCTAATAATCGATAATATTTGTCTGAGGGCAACAAAATGCAATCTCATCCCTCTACCTCCACATTTACAAGGGTCTTGCCAAATTTGCTGCATATCTTTAGCAAATCGTAAAGTGTTCTCAATATGCTTCTGCATATTGTTGGGGTACCATCAGCTGAAAACACTTCTCTGAGTGTGTATAACTTTCTTGCTGCTGTCTGATTAATTACAAGCAGAGCCATTAATAGGCTATTTTATTAAACCTTTTATCAGTTATTGTGTTGGGTGCACTTTCATATGCTAGTAACCAATTAGATGAAGATATTGAACTAGTAGCTGTTGAAATGTGTTCCTCAGCACTTTGAGGTTTACAGTTTGTTGAAAAAACTATGGTGACAGTGAGGAATTTCTCTTGTAGGAAATGGCAGCAGTATCGGCTTTTCTTCAGCCTGGAGCTCCTAGACCATATCCTGCTCATTATATGGAAACAGCAATTCAGACCTATCGAGATATCTGCAAGTATGTTGTTAACTTTTGTACTGATCCAATGAAAGTTGAAAGACCAGGTGGCTTAACTTTCTTCCACTGCACAGTGATAGTGCCAGATGACTTAAAGATCACACATGGTAACTTTTTAAAGACTAAGATGTGATAGTTGATCTAGGATAACATGGAAGGGGATCTGTGAGTGCTTATTAAATGTGGGTATTAGATTTACCTGATAAGATTTTGGTAGTGGGGAGCCTGCAAGATTGGCTTCTGCGAGAAGACAGGACAAGCTGCCCCAATGTTGGACAGAACCAGTTTTCACCCCGCTTCAAAATGGACCTGCTGGTGCCCAAGGTTGAGCCTCTCAGCAGTGCTTGTGCTGCCTCTGTGATAACACACTTAAAGGGTAAAATTGCTGTGCAGCAGCTTTGAGAGAGGAGTGAGAAAATGAGAGAAACAGCCCTGCAGACACCAAGGTCAGTGGGGGGAGTGAGGTGCTTACTTGCAGCCCATGGAGAAGATCATGGTGAAGCAGGTTGTCTCTGAGGTCCACAGTGGAGCCGGGATCCACCCTGCAGCCTGTGGAGGACACAGTGCCGGAGCAGGTGGATGTACCATGGAGGAAGCTGCAGCCTGTGGAGAGCCTGTGCCAGAGCAGGTTCCTGTCAGGGGCTGTGACCCATGGGGAATTCACACTGGAAGTCAGTTCCTTGAAGGACTGTGCCCTGTGGAAAGGTCCCATGCTGGAGCAATTCTAGAAGAGCTGCATCTGTGGGAGGGACCCCATGCTGGAGCAGGGGGAGCAGTGAGGAGGAAGGAGTGGCAGAGATGAAATGTTATGAACTAACTGCAGCTCCTTTTCCCTGTCCCCCTGCCCTGTTTGAGTGGAGGAGGAAGTAAAAGAGTTAGGAGTGAAGTTGAGCTGGGGGAGAAGGAGTTGGGAGAAGGTGTTTTAGTTTTGTTTTTATTAATCACTATCCTGTTGTGTTATTAATTGGCAATAAATTAATTTAATCTTCCTCAAACCAAGTCTGTTTTGCCTATAACTGTAACTGGTGAGTGATCTCCTTGTCTTTATCTCAGCATGTGAGGTTTTTAATCTAACTTTCTCCCCTGTCTTGCTGAGGAGGGGGTGCGATAGAGCAGCTTTGTGAGCACCTGGTACCCACCAAGATCAGCTCAGCACAACCTGTTTCTGGCTGTTGGACTTCTCATGTATTAGTTCATTTAGTTGGTTGGATCACTTTACTTGGTATTTTTATAAATACAATATTATCCTCAAAAATACACTCTAGCTTTGACTTTTGAAAAGCTGCTGTTATAGCAGGATAAGGCACTTAATGTGTCAATCTGTAGGTGGTTGTTTTGCAGGGGATGAACTTTCATATATTTTTCTTTAAGAGGGACAAACAACAGAACATCAGCCTGTGATGTGGAGAAAACTTGTCAGATTTGAGGTGGAAAGTTTTCCATGGTTCATTTTGATAAATATTTATTAATACTCATGTTTTTGCTTTAGGAACATGGTTCTGGCTGAACGCTGTGTGCTGCTTAGTGCTGAAATCTTAAAAAGTCAAAGCAAATATTCAGAGGCAGCAGCTCTTCTGATTCGTTTAACCAGTGAGGTAAAACTCTTAGTAACTTTTTCCACTCTTGTCCTCCCCCTGTTTGTTTACTTACCCAAGCACTTCTAGCTTGCACTCTAATTCTTGTCCTATGATATTTGCTAGCCAAAGGTAACAAGTATAAAGCATGAATTGAAGAAAACTGTTTACACTGCAAGTAAAGAAACTAGCAGTGTTATTTGTTTTCTTCCTGGTCAAGTGACTTGCTTGACTTTAAACGTGCTAAGTGTGCATTTGTTATCTTTGGCTTTATAATTAATTTTTCTTTGACATCTACTTAGCTCTTGTATGGCATATTTTCAGTTTAAGAACTCATGGGTTAAAAGTGGCATGGCTTGCCACAGCTGTAATGGATACTATCCCACATATAATCAGAAGTTGTTATTACTGTATCTCAGCTGCTATGAGTCGCTAGAATCTTACTGTGTAAGTGAAAGCTAGTCTGAACACTTCTGTAGTATTAATTGGTGGAAATTAAGCATGGAATTAGCTTCTAACAGCCCAGAAAGGATCTTGCTTGAAAGAGTGAGACAAATGTAATACCTATAGTAGTATAGCATCTTCTGTATAGCTTGGAGGAAGGTGTAACCAGCAGTTAGTTCTGGCTTTGTGGCCAGCTGCACCAAATGTGATGCTTCCGAGACTTTTCCTGGGGCAAATCAAGCAAGAAATAAATATGCTTAGTTCTGCAAGTTTCTCTCTTTAGTGTCTTGTAGATTCATTTTTGCCCTTTCAACTTAAACATGCTACCAAAATTTATGTGAGCCCTGTAAGTTATTTAAGCAAGGAATTAAAATAGTACTGGCTCTGCATAATCATTTTATGACTTAGTTATAGGTAGTAGGCTTGTGATGCCTTTTGTCAGTTGCAAGGGAAATCTTTGTAGGATACTATATAGGTGTCTCAGTGTATTTGTAGTCCAGACCCATACTTAGACATCACTGGTAGTGTGGAGTTCTGTTTTGGTAAAATCAGGTAAATTCTGGTCAGATTGGTTGAGGTGACATAGCTGTGTCTTGGCATAACAAGAGAGGGGAGTAATAAGAAATTGTACACTATCAAGAAATCATTCTGGTTCTTGTGATACAAATTCACTATTTGTTTCTAGTCTTGTAGGGAGAGGGAGGGGAGAAGGTAGCAGAGTGCTTCATGGTAAGTGTTAGAAGCTGTAGCCTGAATAACTGGAAAAAGCAGCAAATATTTATATGCCACTCATACTGAAATAGGTTGATATATGGATCTCTCCACTCAAAAAAAAAAATACCAGTGTGTTTGGTATTGAACACTATACCTATAACAAAGTGAAAAATAGTTTGCCTTATTTTTTATGTTCATATAATGTTTGTATATAAAAGAAATTTTGACTTCACAGCATTATTACAGCTTGCTTGTCCTGTTACAACAAGGCCACTATTATCTTTATATATATAAAAATATATATTATCTGAGGCTAATTCTTGTTTCTGCTTCTAAATAGGATTCAGATCTTCGCAGTGCACTTCTGTTGGAGCAGGCAGCCCATTGCTTTATAAACATGAAAAGTCCTATGGTTAGAAAGTTTGCATTTCATATGATATTGGCTGGCCATAGGTTTAGTAAAGCAGGCCAGGTAAGTAGTATCTTTCTGCATGGAAAACATGCCTCTTATTTGATACTCTGGAAAGCATATTAAGTGTGTCATTAGTCTGGAAAAAGATGCTTGGCTTCTGATGCTTTTGTATTAGTCAGAAGTATTCAGCTCTGTGATCTTCTGAAAGTGCTGTCTGCATTGATCAGCATCATCTTCTACTTTTATATTTGAAGTAGTGCTGAAGATCACTGACTTGAAACTTCAGTGATGTGTTTTTATTTCTGGTTGTCAATTTTATACACAGTGAAATAGGGGGCACTTTATATAGATAAAGGAGTGTTTTTACTCTTGAGATAGGAGTGAGTTGCAGGAGCTAGGGATTTGTTAAACTCTAGATTTATTAGAATAATAGCAAAATTTGGATACCTGTTTTTCCCAGTTGCTTAACCACATGCTTTCTAGTGGAGGTGCAGGTGTATGTACAATTACTGCAAGATAAACAAAAGCATCTTTTTATGGCTGCTTACACTTAATTAGCAATTAAACCAATACAAGTCACATTGTTTTTGTTTCCATTCACATTCCTGTGCAGGCAGCTCTAACTCTGTGGTAGATAAACTCAGAGTTCATTGGATATAGCTTGTGTGCTTTATTTCTGACCAGTTGTGGGCTTGACTCCTGCTAAGTTTAACCACTGGAGTTCAGTTACGGGGCTGTCCCTGAACACTGTCACTTTCAGTTTACTGATAAGCTGCAAGCCTGTGATAGAAATAAATTTGTAATGCAAATCAATAATACAGGAGAACCCAGGCATCAGAATTTTGTTTGAAACAAAACCCTGTAGTCTGGGGGGAGTGTTTTCCCAGTCTACTCATCCTGGTAGGGACCAAAGAAGGCATTGTTTTACTCTTGGCTTCTGTATTTAAATTCACAGATGTGGAGAATAGTAGGAGTATTCTCCTCCCCTTGGTTCTCTTCATGCAGGAGTCAGTACAATACATTACTGACAGGGAGCTGTTGATCAGAGGCTTTTTTTATTTATTCTTTAATATCTTATTCCTTTGCCTGGAAAACTGCATACTTTTGTGAAGCTGTGACTTCGTCTTCATGTAACAGTACTCTCGTTATTTGTGTCTAATTCTTGTAGGGATTCTGGTTTCCAAGGTATGCTTTTTTTCATTGTTACAGTAAATACGGGTTATTGTTTTTTCCCCGTATCCTTAGAGGCACTAAAATATTAAATGCTACTGAAGAGAATTCAGCCAGGCTGCTCAGCTGCATACTTAAATACTATATTTTAAAGTGTCCGTAGTATCTGCTGATGTTAAGGATTTACTGCTTTTACTGTCATCACCATACCAATTTGAACCCATCTTAGATTTTTCCCATTACTGCTGTAAATAAGGGAATGCTGTTCCCTTTTTTTAGAAGCTGAGACTTGCTTCTACAGTGATTGCCTATGCAGACATTCAATACCTGGGCTTGAGACTGAATGCCCAGGTCCTGATGTATGTACAGGAAAGGAACTCTGGAGCTGATTAGTCTGGGCAGAGCATCTATCTCCCAGTGGCTGATGCAATTATTTATTTTGTCTTGTATGTGCTGTAGGGCTGTGTCTTGTTGGTTTGCTTGGCATGGATTTTGTCCCAAGTGTGTCTACCAAGCAACAATTGACTGGAAATTTCGTACTGGAAGTTCTGTTACGGAAGTGAAATGAAATGTGTTAAATCTAGCTTATGTTCTGAGGCTTGGCAGTAGACCTTTGTAGGCTTTATCAAATCAGTCCTAAAGCAATGCAGAACACTATTTGAAAAGTAGTCTCGTCATTTGCTTGCTTTAATTTACTGTCTGTTACACTAGCCTTTGAAAACGTGAACTTAATCTGCAGTCTAGGCTCTGTACTGTAGGAACCACCACTTCTGTGCTTAGGTTAACATTGACTAGGTGCTATGAGACATAGTTCTGCAAACATTACACTTAGCATAGTGGGAGTGGTGGTAAAAACCTTCAGTAACTTGTCTGGTTTACTGTCCAATCTTCCTAATACTCCAATTACAATGAATGGTTAATGGGATTATTTAAGAAATAATCTTGTTCATTTTTCTTGCAGAAAAAACATGCCTTACGTTGCTACTGTCAAGCCATGCAGGTTTACAAAGGGAAAGGCTGGTCTCTTGCAGAAGACCATATTAACTTCACTATTGGTCGCCAGTCCTTTACGCTCCGTCAGCTTGACAATGCTGTGTCTGCCTTCAGGCATATTTTGATCAATGATAGTAAGCAACCTCCAGCTCAGCAAGGAGCTTTTTTAAGAGAATATCTTTATGTTTATAAGGTAAATGACTTTTCACTGTCTGTATTCCTTGAGTAATCAGTAATTTTATTACTAGTAATTTTCTATTAAGTTATTACATGATCATACCTGCTATGTTCTAGGGTTGTGTTTTTATCTAGTTGATGTGTTAATTTTTCACTTCAGGCTTCAGAAAGCTAAATGTGTTGCATCTCGTGTGTATTAAGTGTGCTGCTACTGATGGGTATTAGTGTACTGACTGTTTATTACAGTAAAATGAACTCTAAGGGTCATGGCTGAATTGCAGCTTGTGATAGTGCAGTTTCTTTTAGAGGAAGTGGATTTGTTCTTTTATAATTGGCTGTAAGTTTGAGTGATTCTGTACTGTCGTATACCGTGTGCATTATGGGGAGTTTAGTGCTGATATAACCACACAACTTGCAGTTGTGTAGTTACTGTCTTTTAAAGCTTGTAAACAGTTTCTGTGGTGTTTGAAGCTATGGTAGACCTTACTCAAGACTTGTATTTGAGTCCACAGCTC